>BMAO01019022.1:0-35735 GCA_019973975.1 Trichonephila clavata
TTGAAATTGCAAGCTAACCAGACAATAGTTTTTAGAATGTATATAGGAAAAAATAAAAATAATAGAGTAAATATAAATATATGGATTCAAACAGTAATATAAACAATGCTGACTGAGGACAGCTTATATATAAAATAATTTATATAAAAGTGGGGTTGAACATGTTTGGTGGCCAGCGAACGTTCCCCCTTTCTGTTAATAATACTTAGCAAAAGCCTATTGAAAATAATGTATAGAATACATAAATACATTACAAGAAAAAGGTAACTAACCTAAAAATTGCATTAAAGAATGCAGAGCCCGCGCTATATCCGAGTACAATAAACAAGTTATTGCCAGTTTCTGGATTCAAATGCAAATTCAAGGCAAGAGTATGGCTGAATTGTAGCACGTAGCAAAAGTATGAAAATAACAGAAATAATAAAAAATTAAAAAATGTAAACATGTTACTATTACCTTAGAAACACTAAAATTACATAAAACTTTTTTAAAAATTAAAAGAATAAGAATTTTATCTAAAATTAGAATTTGGTAACTATATCTCTAGAAAAAATAAAAAAACTTATAATACTAAAACTGTGGAATTTTAATCCTTACTATTTAGAATTTCTTTACTCAAATAAGTATTAAAGAAATTAATTAATTAATTGAGTATTTTTGAATTAACCAATATTTAGTGAAATGTGTGTGTATAGTTTTTTATTTTTCTGATTTATATATATATATATATATATATATATAAAGAGAGGAAACTAATAGTAGGAATTATTAATGTAAATGATGCTAAATGTACAGTTCTCCAGCGTATGTTGAATAAGATTTTAGGGAAAGAACCGTACAGAACAGACAATTCTTGTGTCATTATTGCTGAAAGAGAAATCATTGAGTAAATTTTATCTTATCTTAGATGACACTTATATCAGAGAATATCGAATCATCGCTGCTTAATTAGTTCCAAGATTCAATCGATTTTATGAGAGTAGTTGAGATCGAACTGAGAGTTGCTTATTGATGCATACATCAAATCTTAGTTGACACCCATCTCGAAGCGTCTACTGCGCATTGACTTGTGGCCGCGGTAGCCAAGTGGTCAAGATATCGGGTCATGGCTGGCGTGTCATGAGTTCAATCCCAGCAACACTGAAGACCCTCTGTGTTGGAGAGCAATGCACGTTAAATCTGTCGAGAGTTCAAATGTCCTCCTGTTGGTGTGGTGTGGTAGTTAGGAGAGAGGGTTCCAGCTCAGGTGTCGTCCGCGTCAACTGACCATGATTCAAAATTGCCCGGTCCGTCGTCAAAAGGCCTCGTGTACCTGAACAGTGCGACGTTCATATTCACTCACGCGCAACGACTATGGCAAAGACGTTCGCACAAAGAATTGTCTCAAATATGAGGAGTGGTGATGCAGCCAGAGAGGGACATCACCACGCATGCATCGACGCCCTCCACGAACAAGCGGTGGTAATCCTGCAAGCCACTACAGCCGCCATTTTGTGTGTATAGAACACCCTTAATGTTCCCATATCACCCAGAACCATTAACCGTCGACTGATTGCTACTTTCAAAATTCTTTTTTTTTCCCTCATCAGCCTCAACCAAAAATAATTTTCATGTATTTATATGTTAAATAATACCCAGACTTACGCAAATTCCACTTATATAAGATGCGACAATATTTTTTTTTTAAAAGTGGAACTATGGGGATTTTTTTCTGTTTTTTAGATTTGTTTTGTACATTTTAAGAAAATATGCTAAAATTAAAAAGATAAAAAAAATTATTATAATTAAAATGGGAAATAAATTATAGTTTAAAAAAACTAAAAAACACGCTTTTATAGTGAATCGAACTAAAAAGTAAAAAAATAATTCTTGATATAAGAATAAAATGATTAATTAAAAAATTAATGTCATTGGGGTAAAAGCGTGGGGTGCTCTATATCAATTGTTATAATTTCTTACTAGTTCTATTCCGAAATGCTGAGTTAGTGTAAAAATATAGTACAAAGCACCCCACGCTTTTACCCTAATGACATTAATTTTTTCATTAATCATTTTATTCTTATATCAAGAATTATTTTTTTACTTTTTAGTTCGATTCACTATAAAAGCGTGTTTTTTAGTTTTTTTAAACTATAATTTATTTTTCATTTTTTAGTTTGATCTACAATAAAAGCGTATTTTTTTAGTTTTTTAAACTATCATTTATTCATTGTTGAGTTTATCCTTGAGTTTGATATTAGGAGCCAGAATTAAGTGACTGCTGGAATTAAACTTGCTCTTCAATGGATATTAATTAACGAGTCTAAAGGGTATTTATTTTCTCCGTTTACCGGAGCTCGCATAAGTCCCGTATCGTTATATTTCAAAGATTCCGTCTATATAGATACAGGTCAAAATAATAAAAGTGTGTTAAGAAGAATTATTAAATATCAATCGTATTATCACCTTTTAAACGTATTGCTTCAAGGATTGATAGAAAATTTAATTATAATGTTAATTCATATAATCACTTCTACAAGCCAGCGCGAGTGATAAGTAATTAACTCTTTTCTACGACAGTATTCGTAGATGTTTCTTAAAAGGTTCAGGTTTTAGATCAGGTTTCTTAAAAATAATTTATTCAGATTCAAAAAACCATGGTACTATCTGTTGTAATAAACATAAAAATATACTTCCATTTAAAAGGTTTTCTTTGATTAATTCAGCAAGTTTTGTTTTTACTTTCAAAGTTCAAGGTCGGCTGAAGTGGAGAATCAGTTGCTTAGGTAAAATGAATTTTGAAAAGTAGAATGTGTCTGAGTTCAGCAGTTAGAACATAAATTTTTTTTTTCTCATGCACAAGTTTTTTTTTATTTCTATTTTCAGAAAGACTAGACAATTGTTTATCTTATGGAAAGAATTGGTGACGCACCCACTCTCCCCTTTCTCACATAAAGAACACTTTTTTGTTTATTCTAATTCTATTAACCGCAAGCGTGTTTTCAATTTTGGGGTTATACCTTAGTCTTTTAATCGCCAAATCTGGAATTAGTTGCCAAATTCGGAAATGGTATACGCAATTAGTCGCCAATTCTGGAAATGGTATACGCAATTAGTCGCAATTCTGGAAATGGTATACGCAATTAGTCGCCAAATCTGGAAATAGTATATGAAATTAGTCGCCAAATCTAAAAATCCTTATTCCTGAGGATCCTAATCAGGACAATGGAACAAAATTATGAAATTATTGAATTGTCATCGGTCCTTGACAAGTGTGCGAAATTTCGAATTAATTTGACCTTTTTAAGTGGGTGAAAATCGAGTTCCAAGATTCCGTTACATGCAAGGGAAACTTATAAAAGCGTGTTAAAAATGGGTAAAGTTTTACAAAAAGTAACATAAATAGGGTCCAATCTGTACCAAAGGTTTATGAACAAATTTTAAATTTTTCAATTCAGATGTGTTACTATTTTATTCACTTTTTGAAGTGACCTTTGGGATAAGAGATATTTTAATTTTTACAAAGACTAGAGCACTTTATCTTAATTATTATATGAAATTGCTTAAGAAAACAGTGATTGTATTCACAAAAGGGACTGTAAATTTTGTAATAAAACAGTGATTGATAAATTTGAAGGTTAAAACACTTCGACTGTTATATAGAACATACACACAAAGTTTCAGTTAATTATTTTCAAAACTTTTTGAGCAATCGATGTCGTCATTTGAGTCCTTAAAAAAACGCATCGCGAGTAAAACGCGTTTTAAACTATGACCTCTTGCTTAAAGTAATGGCCTCTGCTTTTACTAAAACAATTGTAGTTTTTGTTCCAGTGAACGGAAAATAATACACTTTGTGTTTTTATTAAGCTAATAAGATTGTCTATAAATTAAAATTTTAAAAAAATTGTCAATGTTTGCAAAATTCCCAATTTTTTTAATAGTCGCGTAAGTTCGGGGTATTAATTTATTCTTGTTTACTTAAATTAAATTATAACATGTCAGCAATTAATGCTTCAATTTAACTTCAACTAAACTAAACACACACAAGTTAGTATATTGTTTGATAATATTTTAGGAAGAAATATGGTTCAACATTAATATCTCGTTGTCTGTGTGGTCAAAAGAGATCATTATTATATATTTAAATAAACTTCCTTCTGGGTGATACTTCCGGCATTACTATATACACAAAGAATTTAAAAAAATAAATTCAACTTCACTGAAAGAATTAGAACGACACAGAACACGCTGCTTTCTAGATTGCATTATCGAACAACATAGTGGCTTAACATTCGCAGTTATGGTTTGGGGTGAGATTTCGTACCATGAATGATCCAATTTGCTACGAATTGAGGGTAATCTCAATAGCAACAGGTACGTCCGTGAAGTGCTACAGCCCAAAGTCGTTCCCTTCCTTCAAGGCATCCTTGGAGCTATCTTTCAGCAAGATAATGCACGTCCACATGTTGCAAAGACTGTTTGAGACTTCTGTTTAGCCCAACACATGCAACTTCTTCCTTGGCCTGCTTATTCAACGGATATGTCGCCTAATGAGTAGGTATGGGATTTGGTTGATCGGCTTCTCGCTCATGATCCGCGTCCTCAAGCTTCAAAAGACGAACTTTTGCTCTGCGCATACAAGCAATATGGAATTTTCTTCCACAACCAGACATTTAAAATCTGTTTGACTCCATTCCACGGAGTATAACAGCACATATCGCAGTGAGTGGTGGCTACACCAATTACTGATTTCGCACACTTAATATCGTTTTTTGCTTTGAAAATTTCGTCATTTATTTGTACTAATACAAGTCGTTTGTGCATTTAATTTAATTTAATTCTGATTATTCTTTCATGGTGTTGCATTTTTTACAAACAGCAGTATAAAATGTAAAATTACGAATAAACACAAGCCCCCCCCCAAACTAATAAAAAAATCACCTTTACCCTTAGAATTGTTTACTTTTTTCTTAAATAATTCATAACCTTTCATCGTCTTTGTTTACATCGCAATGCCTATGATGAATCGAATTTACTTGAAAAATAGTGAGACGATGAAGGAGTAAAAAAATTATGTTGTTGTATAACAGCATTATTTATCAAGATATTTATTTATATGAAATATCTCCTTTCATCAATTTATGTGTCTAGGATATTTTTTCATTTATGTTTCTTTTTTTCCTGATCTTTTTCTCCTTTTGTAAGAAGAACCAGGAAATATCTGATTTTAATCCGTTGCGTTTTTGTCAAGACTTATGAATTATTGAGAGCTGTAACAATAGAAGTAATAAATATAAGCGCATGTCAGGACAAAGTGACCTCTTGTATTTGGCAGAATTCCACAGCGTGGTGGCAGCTACAAATAAAAAAAATAATTAAGAGTTCTGAATTCAATATTAATTCAAATTCAAGTATTAAATTCATTAATTGCTTTCAATTAAGCATACTTGAAAAGGCATAATTTTTAGGTGCCTTAAACTATCGACAGTTTTGTTTTTGAAACACGAGAAATGAGAAAATTTAAAATTAACTCGTTCAGGACCAGACGATATTTCCTGTTAAGCTTTATTTAAAAATTCATATAAAATGATTACTTTAATAAAATACGCTGAAATTTATAGTTTATGTAATTATTCTAAATTCCATATGTTCCAACTTCATATTACACCGGTGTAATTTTTGGCTTTAGAACGGACAAAATGCATTCTAACATATAATACCTCGTTCCCTGAAGTGATCCCATATACGTGACCAAGGGTCCTGATGGATTAATATTGGAATAATTACTGGATGTACCAGTTTATTAAACTATTATGTATGCATTTTATGTTTAATTTCAAATTTCTGCAAATAACTGCAGAATAGGGTACTTCTGATTTTAAAATTATACATTTATATTTCTGTCCTATCTCTGAGTACCGGGTGTTTCAAAACTGTTTATTAAAATTCCTTACTTAAAAATAATACGTTGCTAGAATAAACATGTTACACTCATGGACAAAAAAAATTAGCGCACCAAGAAATATTTGCGGGATCGTAACGAAACTTGGCATGAAGGTACTTGTCGGGGAGATATGCAAATCATTAGAAATGCTGCATGATTGCGCATTACGTAAAGCCGGTAGAGGGCGTTTAACGTCATTCTCCATGGAGTATAAAACAAGTAACCAAAGCTTGTTTGAGTGTGCTGAATTGTTTACAAAGGAAGTGCTAAGGTAGACATGCTATTACGCCATTTCGAAGACAATATGAGCAGTTGTCGCAGTTTGAGAGAGGGAGAATCCTCGGCGTGATGGAAGCTGGGTGGTCAGTTAGGCGAGTAGCTCGTCAATTAGGCCGCTGTGATTGTGTTTTGAGAAGGTGTTGGGACCAGTGGATCCGAGAGATGTCATTTACAAGAAGACGAGGTAAGAAATGCACGCGTACAGCCAACTGATTCATCGGCCACCGTTCAGGCACAGGTAGCACCTTCACTAGGGGCCCTGTGTCTTCTCGAACCATACGAAGGCACCTGGCTGAAGGACATTTGGGATCGTGGCGCCCATTACGTGTGCTGCCCTTGACGCCCACCCATCGACGCCACCATTTGGAGTGCTGCCGCGCACGAGGAAACTAAACTGCAGCGGAATGGAACCAGGTCGTCTTTAGCGATGAATCCAGATTCAATCTCAACAGTGATGACAATCGTGTTAGTGTGTAGAGACTCCGTGGTGAACGTCTCAATCCTGCCTTTTCTTTACAGGGACACACCGCTCCCACAGCTGGTGTGATGGTATAATGTGCCATTGCCTACAATACACGGTCACCCCCTAGTATTGATCCGGAACATCATGACAACCCAGCGGTATGTACATGACATCTTGCAACCACATATGTTGCCCCTCAAGCAACAACTCCCAGGAGTCATTTTTCAACAAGACAACGCTCGGCCTCACACGGCACGGGTGTCACAAGACTGTCTCCGCACTGTTACTAACCCTTTCTTGGCCAGCCCGATCCCCAGATTTGTCTCCAATCAAGCATATCTGTGATCATTTGGGTAGGCGAGTTAGGCATCCGACGAGTTTGAACGAATTAGAGACAAGGATTGTATGCCTCAATGCCCGATCGTATCGCATCGTGCATTCGCGATAGAGGGGGTTCAACAGGGTATTACATCCTCCGTTCTTTTGCTTTTTTCTCTGAAATAAATGATCCTTTTTCTTTGATTTTCTAATCATTTAATCAAAGTAGTCATTACGTATGTAAAATTTCGTTTCTTTATGAAGACTCCTTCTCGGTGAGCTAATTTTTTTGTCCGTGATTGTATATTCCATGTATAATCTTAATCATAACTTGCTAGTCTAATTTATATTTTTCGCTTAAAAAAATCACCCAAATAACTTGGAATTTTAAAAACTTATTTACCTGTACCAAGACTCACTTCATAATAGGTATAATTATTATCTGTTAAATTTTATAAATTATATGTAAAAAATTAAAATAATAACTGCAAACAAACTCGCCTTTTTAAAAAACACTACAAAAGTGAAGTACAATTGCAATAATTGAAAAAGGCAACCGAGTTTCTACTTTATTTGTCTTTGATATAATATTAAAAATTGCAGCAGGAAAAATAAGTAAATTATAAACATAAAAAATTATTTAAGAGATATGTTTTTACTTTTAAAAGTTTCTTTATTTCATACAAGTTGGGCTTCATTATTCTTCACCCGAGAGGGATAAAGCAAATATCAATCTTAATCTAGTAAATAATTAGTCAGTGTCAAATATCTCACTTTTAACATTTACTTTAAGACATAAGTGTTTTTTTAGATTTTTTTAGGTACTGGAGCACCTTTTAAAAACACCATCAAGTCCAATTACAACCTAAGTGTTAAAAATGAGTTCACTACTAAAGTCATAAGTCGTAATTAAATATCAAGACATCTCTTAATATATGGTGAAAGTTAAGATTAATTTTTCGGATATATGTCATTTCTTCCAAAATCTTTCTTACGTCCTTCTTTTACTTTAAATTATATTGCATTTTTTTTTCAGGTCATAGGTGGCATCAATCCACTATTGGTTTTACTTTTTATCCTTGTAATTAATACATCTTCGAGCGTTTGAACCGATAAAAACTGGATAAGGAAATTAAAAATGTGCTATCTTTTTATTTTATAAATGTTTTAATGTTTTTGTCAAATTTAAAAAAAAAATTGGGATAAAAAAATTGTTTGTTTGAAAGTAGGGATCTTGATTAATAGACAAAATTTTTAAGGTTCCCTTGCGCAATAAGTTTCAGAATGCATTCAGCTACTTTTTTTTCTTTGTTGATAAGTTCTCAACATTTTACTACAAGATATTATTTTAATTTTTTTATTTTAATTTTTATTACAATTTAAAATATATATAATGTTAGTTCCTTAGAAAATAATATTTTTTAGGATTTAAAATGTGAAACACACATTTTACAAATCGAGTTTTCATTGATGACTTCTATTCATGATTTAAGAAATAAGTTAACCAATTTTCTAAGAGTTTTCAGATTCTTAAATTTGAAATTGTAAACAACTCTTAAATAAATCCGTGTCTTAATTTATTTTATATCAGTTCGGATCTGTCTAGATGTCCATGCATGTTTTGAAAAGCAATTATTTTATGTAAAGTATTGAACATTTAGAGATTTTATGCCAGCCTTGCCTTTAAGAAATGTTTAATATTACTCCTTAAAATCTAAACGTTAGGCTACTTTACCGTGTCATATATAAAAATCTCCAAACTCGTTTTATGATAAAATTCCAACTAATAATTGTAACTTGTTTTAAAATTTATACTTTGAATTATTTTTTTATTTGTTAATGAAATTTTTCGTTTGACATTGCTTCATTTTTCAAAATATGTACGTTAGGGAAATTCAACTAAAATATATCTTTGTTAATTTTAATGCGATTGAAGTTATTAGCTGATCATAGAAAATAAAATTTTAACATGAATTTATTTATAAAAAATTAAATATGTTTTTATTTTATATTGTAAAGTTTTTTCAATTGTTTTCGTTCAGAAAATACAAAGAACGTAGAAGACAGGTTATTCTTTTTACAGTATAAAAAAAGAAAATACTTTAAAATGTGGTTACAGATGTTCTAAACTCAAGAAAAATCATACTGCAAAAAACAATGATCTTATTTAATATAACATGAACCAAGAATTAAATTTAAAAAATAGCAAAAATTTATGTAGCACTATGTGTGATATATTATTTCTTCTTTGATGTTTTTCGATATATTCAAAATGAAATTTTAGCATTTTTCATTAATTTAATCAAGCATTTTAATTTACATATTTACAAAAATTTAAAAGAAAAAGATACAATGATCTATATTACACTGAGTTAAAAATGAACTGTAGAAGCTTTTTGGGGTACTAAAACAATCTAAACGACCATCTAAATATATTTTAAATAGAAAATGCTCCAAAAAGACTTTATTGTAATGAATTCTCATAATGTTTTTGTTTTCTATTTTTGGTTTTTCTTTTTATTCAAAATCAAAATTTTCGAAAATCATTAAATATACGAATATCTACCACTCAAAAAATAACTCAAACATCTACTTTATTGTGCATTCCACATATTACACCTAAGGCATATTAAGTACGTTTTTTCTTTTCATTATTCCAAAATATTTACCTTGATTTGGATGAAGTATTTTTAACGCATCTAAAATTGTTTATAAAAAAAATACCTGTGCTGAAATATGCATATTTTTGTGGGAAGACGGAGCGTTAAAAACACATTAAACTACCATACTTTTCCCTTTTATCTCATGTCAATTTTAAAGAAAAAAACCAACCTTAAGAACTGTAAAATTAAGGAAAAAACACTTCTGGACTTTTATGGGGCTTTTATTTCCCCCTTTTGTGTAGCAAAATACTGAAGGATTACTGCTTTTAACTGCAATCGCCAAGCGAATGATTTGGTTCATGAAGTAGAAAGTAATCATTTGTTCTGAAAATGGCATTTGCTTTCCCGCGCGTTTGGAATGTGAAAAGCAGAGCCTTAATTCTAAATTTCGACAGAGTACTAAATTCTCATCTAAAACATTTTCAATAGTGTAAAAAAAGGTACTTAGGTGTTTAAATGAAAGAAGGTTCTCAAAATGTTGGAGGCTATTAAACTTTTATGGGTGGTCATTTTATGTATCATCGATTTTTCTCTTTGCTTGTCTGGAAATGTGAAGTGACAAGAAAAGGAAAAGATATTTTTTTAAAAAATGAATGCTAAACAATGTATAGGGTGTACGAGAGGTATGATTACACTTTGAAAAACGAATGAAAAATAAACAAATATTTTCACTGATGGTTTTTTATGTTTCATAAAGAAAAGATTAAAGCTCCTGTTTAATGAAATACAAATTAGATGACGAAACATCTACGTTGCTCAACTTCTTGTCTTAAAGTGGCTTCACTAACCACAAGAATAAGCGTAAATTGTAGAATGGATTATCGAAATTAATTCATGACCATGGGCAGTTCTAGGGCTGGACAAACCGGACCCTTCCCCGTAGAGAAAAATTTTAAGGGCGGCATTTGAGTCAAGTTTGAAATATATTTATTTTTTGTTACAAAAATGTTGATATACGAGGACAATTCGGAAACTAACCACCGTTTAGACCTGGCGCTGGAAATATGGTTCGTGCGCCTTCACTCGGATGCACGAGCAATCTCTGATTCAGTAAGCTTCCAGTTGGCGAATGAGAGTGTCATAGTGCTAAGAGTTTACTTGTTATAACGTGACAAAATGTGTGCCACCATCGATAATCCCGGGAAATATGAAGTGTGAGGAGTCATAAAATTTCTGTGGGCCAAAAAAAAGCTGTCAGCAGTAGATATCCATCGTGAATTGTATGCCGTATACGGGCCAAACATTATGAGTGAAGGTGTAGTGCACCAATGGATACGCTTTTTCAAGGACGGAAGAGCAAATATCCATCAGGAATCACGACACATGGAACTCTGTACTGATCTCATCCGATTACCATCTAATCACTGCAATGAAGAAGTGGCTTGGGGGACAACATTTGCTGTCGATGAGGAGCTTAAAAACGCTTTGACACAATGGTTTAAATCGCTGGCGGCCGCTTTTTACACAGAAGGAATTGGTAAATTGGTAATACGGTGCGACAAGTGTTTGAATAATGGCGGAGACTATGGTGAAAAATACAGGAGAGTTGTACCTTTGATGTGTAAATAAATGCTTCCCCTTTGTCCTAGTATGTTTTTAACGGCGATTTGGAGATTACTTTCTGAATTGCTCTCGTATTTTCTGAAACATTATTGGGTGTGCATTTGGTATTTCATTTAACGTATCTTTTTTTCCTTATTTTGTACTCTGTATGCTTAGTGACAATTTTCTCTTATGTTGAAACATGAAGGATTCGGGAGTATATGTTGAATCATGAAATTTAATATGTTTACACATCCTTCACTAGTAACTTTCTCCCCATCTCGGAGTAAGATCACAATGGATAGTCCTTCCATCCTTATCATGTCCGGTGTCAGTTATCTAAAGGGTGTAGGGGTAATAGGAGGTTCTGGTGGATAGAGAGCCACAGAAGATGTTTTATTTTAGTCTTGAGTGTAGCTGCTATAAGTTAAAATAAACTCTTGTGATCCCCACCATCAGTAGACTATTTTTCGAAGGAATTGGCCTGCTGAAATGAACAGTTACTTTTCTTACATTTTACTCGTTTGAAATAATAACACGTATGTCCTTAATTTTGAATTATTTTGAACATTTTAAGACATAATATAATACATATATATAAATTTTTGCTGCCTTTTATTTCACTAGAATTATTCAAGTTTTATAGATGCGTATTAGATGAACAATTTATATTTATCTTTTTTAATTATAATTTTTTTGCTTCGGAAAGAGGGGAGGCATTTTCCATTTTCGTCCGGGTCTGCAAAGCAGCTAGAGATTTCCCCGCCATATTATATATACAGCATAAATAGGAAAGTGAGAAAGGATTTAAATTATAAGTTTCTAAGTCGATGGATGGGTAGAGGATGTCTAACCTTGGCCACCTTGATCTCTAGACATAACACCTTCGAATTTCTTTTGAAGATACGTGGAAAGCATTATTTACTCATCTTCAATTAACGGCACTGATGAGCTGAAAAGTCGAACTACAACTTCTATTCAAAATGTTGTTCCTACAGGGCTTCTAAAGACTCTATGTGTTTAGAACAACGGTACTTATATTGTATCGCAACCTATTGGCAGCATTATATGTAACGAATCACATGGGTGTCATTTCAGCGCGTATGACACTTAGGAAATCGGTGTTACTAATTTGGCGAGTTACTAATTTCATTTGGCGATTGTTGATATAATACGTACGTATCCAAACAACTATGAGTGCGCTGATCGAAATCGTGCAATAGAGTATTATAAAAAAAACTTTAGTGTTTCCTTTATGGGACTTAAGAACCGTAAGTGAATATTTTTGCCTGTTTATTTGTAATTAATATTTGAAAGTAAGGCCATATACAGTTTTCAGAGAGCTTATATAATTTTATGCAACCATATACAATTTTTATGAAGCTAATAAGAAGATTTATAAAAGAAATTCATAAAAAAATTGTCTGCTTTTGGCAAAATTCCCAATTTTAAGGTAGTCGGATACCTTAAAGGTAAAAATCATAATAAGTAAATTGGAAGCATTTTGATTCTATTAATGTACCGCAAACAAAAGAATTTTAAGAAGAAACATATTTCCTCAAAAAGAATTTGAAAAATACATAGAAAGTGGCAAAAGAATTATAACATTTTAACAATTCAAATTAAGGTTTTTAAAGGATTTTTAGTAAAAGTTATTTTATAAGAACATGTTTTTTCCTTTTTGAAATTTTGATGATACAATTTTAGTTTTCTTATTGTAAATAAAATTAATCTTTCATGTCAATATCATTATCACAAAAGAAAAATCAAGTAAATTATCTTTACAAAAAAACCCAATCTTTTTAAGCGAGTGCGTGCTTTATTATTTGTTTACTTTGAAACATATTGTGATTAATAATTCTCTATTATTTAATTGACCACAACAACAGAATGTTATTATTTTAGATTGTTAATTATTGTTCCCTATTAATCTTTTCAACATAAATATATTACCTAAAGCTGCTTTGGGTACTATATCTAAATTTACAACACAAAACTATGGATTTCAAAAATACTACCTTAAATTTAAGATGTGTGTACAGTTTCAAACATTTAAAATATATATATACCAATTATTTAATGACTGAATCATTTTTATCAATAAATTTTGAAACCACGTTTATATTTATGTCAACGAAAATCGAGTACTTAAGTGTATACCTGTATACCTAAAATTATATGACAAACAGAAGATAAATAATTTTTATTTAATCTATTTTTGTCCTTTTCCTTTTCAATTGTAATGCTCTCTCTGTCTATCATATCATCTCCCAAAATCTTATTATTACAAATGCTTTAATAAATCTTAGTTCATTTTCTACAATTCAATTTTAACCTTTTACAGAAGTGTGAATTTCGTCATCACATGCAGTAGATTTGTATTAAATAATTACAAAAACTTTATTTATAATTTTAAATTATTTTCTAAAATTACAAAAACACACGAAACGTAAATGAAACTTATATTAACCCCACCCCTTAAGCGGAAAATTTCTGTGGCCAAAATGTTCCAAAAAAGGTACATATTTTATTGCATAAAACTAAGAATAATACTTAGAAGAATGTGAAAATGGAAAGAATTTTACTTTAATTTTCAATTTTAAAGTTACCACACTATTTTTTAATTTACAGTTGTGAAACACAAAAACCGCCTAATGTTTGCTGCTTATAAGAACACTCTGCATGATATGAAGATGTTTCATGTATCTTAAAGAATTTCTCTCATGCTTATAAAAAAGTTTCATGTTCGTACCTCTTTTTCAAACGGTTACGGATTTTTTGTGAGTGTGCATATATATGTACAATTTGAAGCATGCTGTAATACTCAGTCATACATTGCAATGGAGACAAAGATAATATCGGTTTTCTGGATTATCTTTTCATTTTCATTTCATTTCAAGCAACAAATTGCACTTTGCCTTGTCGATCCCTGTTCTTTATCGTATATTTTCAAGAATCTAAAGTCCTGCTTTCGATAAAAAAAATAATTCCCGCCTTTACCACAAAGAAAATCTCGGATGCGAAGTATTTCAGTACCATGGACATACTGCGTCGCTTAAAAACATCAGCACTTATTATCTGACCATAATAATCAAAAATATGTGCAAACCTAGAATAGAAAGAAGAAAATATAAGTACTCACACACACACACACAACATAGAGCGTATGGGCAAACTGACCGTGGCTAATTTTCGGTAACCCGTTCGGTGCACGAAAAAACCTGTTAATGGATTAATACAATATGCTTAAAAAATTTTTTTTACAGTTTAGAGTATTTATAAAATGTTTGAAAAACTAAACATTTCATTTTGTTCCCTTCTAAGTAAAATTGCATTTATTATGAATTTTCATCAATTTTCTAGACATTTAACTTTGTAATAGCAAGAAATTCATTCAAACTTTTGATGGTCTTGTTCATAATTTTGCATTTGAAGTTTAATTGTGGGAACAAAGTATATTTTCCTGATTGAATTTAAGTTTATTGCAAGAGAGATTAAGTCTAAGTTGATTGTAAGGTCTTAAAGATTTTAGCATCGTACGATTTCAGCATTATTTTTGAGTTACTAACATTAAACACCATATGTTTCGACATTACGTACATGCAATCAAACAAATTAATTTATATTTTTATTTTAGAGTTTATAAAACTGTGTGTGATGTGAGTGTTGTATAAAAAAGTAAGTTAATAATGTTTTCAGATTAAAATAAATATTTTACCAAAATGGGAGGGAGGAGGAAATCATTAATAAAGTCCATTTTTTTTAAAAATAATTTTAATGTCTTAATATTTATATATCTCTCTTACGAATTTAGAGTATACACATCCATAAGTACATAAATTCTAAGTTTCTGAGATCTATATACATATATATACTTGAGCTCATGTGAACCCTAACTGGTGCTCATAAAATATTGCGAGATTTTATTAATAATCGCTGCTATCCCTTTTCGTTCCATTGCCTTTGAAGAGTCCCGTCTACTAACTCCGGCATGTTTTCCATTTATCTTCCACTTTCAGTGAACTTACTTTCATATTTCCAAAGCACATATTTTCTCGTCTTTTCGACTAGCAATCTTTGTCATCCAAAAATAGATGAATATTGTGGTTACAAAATAATTTCTTTTTTACACTGATCTTCCATCCGCATTTATTTTTTATAAATAAAACTTACTATATCTGCTTTAATGTTACATAAATAAAATTAGTCGCTTGATTTTTTTATTTTTATCTCGTAAGTTTTTAACCTGCTCATAAAAATGATATATTCAATCTTGAATAAAAGAATATATTGCAAAATGGGCTAAATTTCGTTATTATTATTTTTCAAAGGAAAAAGAAATTATCAACAATTTATAATGTATTGAACAATCAACTAAATTCAACAAAGAATTTTAAGACCTCAAAATTATTTAAGAAGTATCGTCCTTAGAAAAATAATTATTTCGGATGGAATAATTTTGCTCAAACCATTTTGTATAAAATAACTCAAAATAAATTACGTGTAAAAAAAAAAGATGCAATTGTTTTTGATAGTTCAATTAAACTCTGATCGTTTATTGAAAATTGATTGAAGTTTTTTTTTTTTATTTTTAAGTTTTTTTAAAAAATATATTTATTTGTTTTTAAATTCATTAGTTTTTTTGTTTTGTTTTTTACATTAGCAAATGAAGTATAAATTCCGTCTTTAAAAATAAATCCGTTTTTGATAACACAAACTTAATTTGAAATTGAAAAAATGTATGATACAAATAACTTACAAATTTAATTATTAATTAAACATTTAATTTTTTAATTTTTTTTATTCTGGTCTTACAATAAAACCTAAAGATAAAGTTCTATCTCAAATTTGTAAGTGAAGGCATTATGACAAAAATATAGAAAAAATTATGTTTAAAACTCGTCTTCGCCTTATGTAAAAAAAGCTTCAACTAATTCTGGAGTGACTTTTATTAACGTTATGCTATAAGGCAACACGAGAGCTATTGGCGACGGACCTCGTAATTCTGGACCACGATCAAGTTACCTTGACGATACCTGACCTTCAACTCCCTCTCTATGGTAACAGGAAGACGTTTTAGCAACAGCGTGTTTTCCTCTACATGATGGGTCTTCAATGGCCCTTGGTTAAAATTCATGCCACGCTGGCCACGAGCACCTAACCACGTAACAATTATAATACCGCGACCTTTAAGGTACCCAACTGGTTGAGACAACTTTTTTTTTTTAAAAAAAGGAGATATGGGGATTTTTTTTTTTTAATTTTTAGATTAGCTTAGGGCATTTTAAGAAAAATGTGCTAAAATTAAGAAGAGAAAAAGAAATTATTATTACTAAAATGGGAAAAAGTAGGTAAAAATTGACAAAAAAATAGCATAAATGCGGTCCATTCTGTACCAAAGTTTTATGAACAAATTTTCAATTTTTTCAATCTAATGTGTTGCTATATTATTCATTTTTGAAATGACCTTCAGAATGAGAGATATTTTAAATCTTACAAAAACTAGAGCACTTTATCTCACTTATTATATGAAAATGCTTAAAAAAACAGTGATTATATTCACATAGGGACTGTAAATTCTGTAATAAAACAGTGACTGATAAATCTGAACGTTAAAACAATTCTACTATTATACAGAACTTTAAAAAAAATTCAGTTAATTATGTTCAAAACTTTTTGAGCAATCGCTGACCCCGTTTGATTATTTTCAAAAAATCACATGCTGAGTAAAATTCGTTTTAATGTATGACATCTTGCTTAAAGTAATGGCATCTGCTTTTTTCTAAAACTCTTGTAGTTTTTGTTCTTGTGAACGGGAAACGATAAACTTGATATTTTTATAAAGCTAATAGGATGGCTCATAAAATGAAATCGTAAAAAAGTTTTGTCAATTTTTGGCAAAATTTACAATTTTAGGGTATTCGGATACCCTAACAAAATTTAAAAGTTCCCAGAATTACAAATTACTAAAAAATAGAACATTAAGTTAATCTCTTTCTAGATTTCAAAGTACTGCTTTCTGCATCCACACACTTGTTTCAGCTTTCGTATAACTGTTCAAAACACTCCTGAAATCCATTTTTGAGTGATCTTTCAGTTGCTTCGTCACATTTTGGATCATCTCATCTGAATCCGCAAAACAAATTACCTTGAATTTCATTTTCAACCATGGAAACAGGTCAAATTCATGTGGCGCTGGAATCCTTTCCGTATGCTTTCTTAAGTATCTTGAGCGTCCCAGAAGGTGATTTCTGGAGCAAAACACAGAATTTGATGTTTTTACGGTGCTCCAAAGACTGCAATGAAAAATTTGCTTTGTCAGATATTATATGCATTTAACGCCAACAGTACAGAAAATAAATTCCAGATGGCTCTGTATTTTCCTTATCAGTACTTGTCAACCCCTGAAAGATATTTTTTCAAACACCTGAGGGAATGTAATCGGGAACTTTTTGACTTCAGTAGTATTTCTAAATTTTTCTTCGAAAAATCTCTCGACATAGCATCTTACATTGTAGTTTTTATAACCCTTCTATTTTTTCTTCATATATATGACTTGCCGCTAAAATACAGAAATCAATTAATCTGTGGATTAGCTAGGTAATCTGCACAATAACTAGATTGATCCATTACAGTGCAGAAAAACTGTTTTATTTCTCAAATTATCTGGGTAAACTGTAAATTACCTGGATAGGAGTAATACGGCATCTCGCATAAGTATTTGTAACAGAAGAAAGTGGCTAATCGCAGGGAAGAAATAGTAGCATTATAAAATATTCTTCTCTGTTTAAAATAGAAAATTCAGAATGTATTTTATTAACGTTATATCATCTATCGTCTGTCATATTTTTGAATTTAATGCTATAACATTGGAAACTGCCTTAAATTAGAAGTAAGGATGCAATGTGCAAATAATGCATGAAATTTAATAATTATAATACATAATTATAATAGATATTCTAATTACTTTTTGCCTTCCAAATGTAATTTTTTTAAAGAATTATTATTTTCTATTTTGAAAATTAAAATTTTAAGATGAAAACCGAATTCCTTTATAACGATAAATGTTCTAAAATAACCTTATAATTCTAAGTTTAATTTTTAAAAAATGCATATTTCATTTCATCTGAATGGTGAACAGTATTTTTTCCTCGGTGAAAAAATGTTTAATTAACTTTACCTCGATATATCCAAAACAATTCTATATACATCCCTAGGGATGATAAATATAATATTACACTTTTCAACCAGACATAACTTCCGTTCCACGAAGCAAAAGACAAAATTTATGATCCAATAAAATGTCAGGAGCATTTGCCTTAGGAGTATAATAGAGTATTGCAGTTAACTTAGAGAGAAAGAGTCATTATTCGTGTCTCAGGCTTAACTGCAGAAATGAATGTTCTTTAGTGATAGTTAAGCCCCCTCTTATATCTGACTGTTATCTTAAGTATGTGTGTGGTACAACTTACATCTATTAAATGTAGTAGTTTGATAAAGTAAATGAACTCATATAAGTACAAATACTCATAAAGGATATAAATATTTACAAATAACAGAATAATATACAGATAAATACGTGCAATATATATATATAAATACACTTATATATACACTCATGTCCATAAATTAAGAATAATTCAGAGTCACACTGAAATTAAAATGTATAAATATATCCCCCGTAAAAATGACTACACACATCTTTAAGAATCATGTGCAAATTGCGGGAAGCCACCAGATGACACCGATAATACGTCACAATGACGTTAGTGTAAGAGGGAGATATATAAAGAATATATATAAGCAAGTAAAATTGTTCGCAAGCGCTTTAAAAGCCTTTCAGTGCAATAACTGTATAGTTAAGACACAAAGGATGCATTTGCATGATTTTTCCGTAGTAGAATTATCAGCCACCTGCAATGTGGACGAACCCACTTGGAAGTATCCAAGAAAAATGGAATCGCGCAGAGCGTCACGCTCGTGATTCCATGCGTTAATGTTGTCAGGATCATGAGTAAAAAATGATGCTCCATACTTGTAGCAAATTTTAAGCCCTTGCAAATTATATCAACAACTGAACTTCACCTTATTTATTATTATAAACTGCAATAAATTTGATCACATACAAATCCTCCTCGTACAAATGGTATGGAAAATAAAAAATAATTTTAATTTATTTTATTTTTATCCCGACTATTCAAAAACTGAATAGGTCGAATGGAATTTTATGTTTCTTCTTTATTTAGTGAATATTTATTACACTGTTTGACAATTGCTAAGGAATAAGTGATTTATGAAAAATTGCATATCAGACACATACAACTAACTAATAAAAGTAAATTGAAGTTCAGAGATCGTGGTAGGCCAGGACTTGTTATCTGTATGCAAGACAATGAATACAAGCTCATGATTCATACGAAAATTCATGCTTTTTCATGTTTGTCGAAAGCCGTGCTGGATGTTATTAAAAGTTTTCTCGGAAATTCTGTTTGGTTCTTGTAATAAGTAAGAGCAAAATGTCAGCAAAATATCATTTGAGCGACTACGATTGTCGAAAAGCAGTTGGATGTTAGAAAATAGGTCAAAGTGTTACCACTGAAGCTATTGCAATAGGTGTATCAAAGAGTGTCATATCGCGATTGAAGAAGGCCACTGAAGGTGGAAATACTTTGCGAAAGCATGCTGGAGGTCGTGGTAGGAACACCACACCCTTAGAGGATTGCTATGTAGACCTCGGGGCAAAAAGACTGCGAAGATAGCACCACTTCTTGTCGTATAGTTGCAGCACTTGCAACCGATACCGATATGCATATTTCAGAAAGAACCATCTCACGGCGATTAAATAAAAATGGTTTGTATGTACGATAGCCTGTTCGTTGCATCCCCCTTCAACCACGGCATCGAATATGTTGGTTGGGATCACTAAAATTTGTCTAGAGTAATAATCTCCGATGAATCTCGTTTCAGTGTGACAAGTGATTCTGGCCACCAATTACTGTGGAGATAGTGTGGAACACGTTATGCACAAATGTTTGTTTCTGAACGTGATCGCCTGCTTACTCTCCCGACGTAAGCCCTATTGAATATGCTTGGGATGCTCTTGGCAAACGTATTCCACAAAGCACATCCTTCTTCGCTCAGTTCAAGAGCACAAAATAGCCTTGAGAGAAGAGTGGGACAATATCTCCCATGGCTTCTTTGACAATTTAGTGAAGAGAATGGAAAACAGGTACAAAGTGAGCATTATTGTTCGTGGTGAACACACGTCTTATTAAGGTTCTCATATCTGCATCATCCTGACCTGAAGATCAATTTTTGTGGCTGTTTCGAAATCCTCCAAAGAACATCTTTTTTATTTTAAGTTTTTAATTCTTCGAGATGCGGTGATATCTGTACCATTTTGCACTATAATAAATGCACATCGTCCCTACTAAATATATACACACAGGGTGGCCATAATTAAACTGCAAGTGTTCAAGGGGTGCTGGAGCGAAAACTACTGGAAATATTCCAGTGAAATTTGGAATCTACACCTTTTCAGAACATGCGCAAATAAAAAAATCGCAATTTTTACCCGATAGATGGGGCTGTACCGTATTTCACCGCTCATCGGTGGTATAAACAACTTCCAAAACCGAGAGACAGAGCATAATAACATTCTAAGAGGCATATAAACAATATAAAACATTACTTACAGTTAATCAAAATTCCATACAATTCACTTCAGTAAGTGAATTTTTACAGTATCACTTAATCACAAATTAATGTAAACTAAGATCACAAATTAAACAATCCATAAAGACGCTTTGGAAAACACTTAATCCATTATTTATTCAAAGAAATTATCACATGGTGTGCTCAATATGCGAACTAACAGATGCAACCACATGCTGAAAAAGTAAGACTGCATGACACACAGTCACTAACAATGCACGTTCCTTCTTATTCAGAGTCATGATTGACCATTACTCAATGTGATCTTGTTTTTATACTGTTGGATGGGCTTAGAATTTGCATATATGCCGTCGATAAGCATTAAAACATGTCACAGCGCCATCTATCGGGTGAAAAATTGTGATTTTTTTTTCTTTGCGTATTTGACTTGCGCATGTTCTGAAACGTGTATGTACCAAATTTCACTGGAATATTCCCGGTAGTTTTCCTTCCAGCAACCCTTGAACACTTGCAGTTTAATTATGGCCACCCTGTACTTAGTTTCATTGCTTCAATCATTGTCTATTCTTAATTATTCAGAAAAACTTAGCTGTTTCTTATCAATTGTCAAGTTGTGTACAAATAAAGCATATTCATCACAACTAAAAATAACTAAATAAATGTTTAAAAAACTAAATAAGTAATAGATTTACTCTGTGCCGGCTGGGTGGCGTGGTTGGTTCGTCGATGGCCTTCTGTGCCTAAGGTTGCGGATTCTATCCCGGACCCAGTCGATGGATTTTCATGATGCCGAAAATCAACAGCGTCCATGTCGTATGATTATGGGGCATGTAAAAAATCCCTTGATTGTCCGTTTAGCTTAGGAAGTATCGACAAATTTAAATTCCTAAGTACAATTTCGAGCCGTCAGAGTTCTGATGCCGCCCTCTGGGGGAAATTGGGCTTCAAAATTACTTGCGGCAATTGGTATCGCCTATATGGTGCCGCACTAAAAAGTGATACCAGCTCCTGGGAATGTACTAGGTCTGCAAAGGATAAAATACCAATACGCAGCCCTATTAGAAAAAAAATTCTCTGTGCTATGAATATAAATTAAAAATATGAAAATTTTCTTTAATAAGATTTATACAAAACGCACATTTTTTTTTTTCCAATTACTCACAAAATAAATCTCTATTAGACATTCATCACATGTTTATAGTAATTAATACTACATAAAAATTGCAAATATTTATCGATCAAAGGAGAATCGATCAATCAATTATAATCTGAATACACTTCCGAATGCTGAGAAAAGAACTTTTTCATTTTATTTTCGCAACCAGATGGAATGTAATAATGACATCGGGAGACAATTTATCATTAGCAAACTTTCGTAGAAATGTTTGTAATTATTTATTTGATAAATGTATTTCCCAAAAGTTACATTTGACAATTAATATGAGAATGGCGTTTGGCTCGCCATACGTATTTTGGTGGAAACATCATAAACGCTTCCTTGTTTCCAGTAAGGCTGCATTCATATTATTGTACATTCATTGATTTCATTTTAAAACTTCATTGCTTAAGGGGGTTCACCCATGTGACGGCCTGTTTTTTTAAGCATTTTTAGAGAATGGTTTTTGACGACCAGTTAAAAGATAGAACTTTTATCATTTATTTATATATATTTTAAGAGTATGTATATAAATGTTTTGCCAGGAATATCCAATAGAACGTGAGTTATAGCGCTCTGAGCACACCCGCTTCGAAAAAATGAGCCTTCAGTTCCTCCACGATCTCGACTGATTGGCTTATTAGAAATAAAAAAAATTAACTTTGTTTTAATCTATAAGCGTAAATGCACCGAATGGACTAAAGGCAATTGTAAATATCAAAAACTGGATTTTTGGTAGACTTCTGAAGAAAACGTTTCGAATTTCATGGTTTTTTTATTATGTTTTTGCTATAAAAAATAGAAATAATCGTAATCCATTTGGTGCATATATGTGTGCTGAATCTACCCTATAAATTTGAAGCCATTCCATCAAATCATTATTGAGTTATGGTGGAAGAATATTTGAAAAGAGAAAAACGCGTTTAAAGTTTCAAGTCCGATTAAAAGAATAAAAATCTTAACTTACTCTCAATCGACGATGCCTGGTGGCGAAGAATCAAACAAGTTCGACTAAATACTCAATAACTATAGGTATTTCCTTTTAAACCTCTACAAACTTGTATGAACGTATATTCGCATAGGAGGGTCAAGGGTATCAAACCGACTGTACACAATATTCCCAGTCTTCGATTGCCAACTCAGCGCTCCGAACAGATGCTATTCTAACACTTGCTTCTTTAGAATGACTTCGAGTTTTAAAAAATCACTTTACCACCGTATTCTAGACAAGTTAAGGAACCAATTTATGGAAGAAAAAAATTTTGATTTTTTGAACCTATCGCATGGATAAACCTTCGTAATTTTTTAATGTAATTGTTTGATTTTGTAACTTAATTTGTCTTTCGTAACTTTTATTTTGTTACTTATCATTTATTTTATTTTACTTATATATTTTTAATTACTTGCTTACTTCTATAAGTCCATGGGATATCTGAGTTGTACGGGTATTATTTTACTAGACTTAAATGAAAAAAATAACTAACTGGAAAATTAAAAGATTTTTGGTAATTTACAGATTTTTTAGAAAATATACTAAAACATTATCATCTCGATAAAAGAAACTTCATTTAATTAACCTAATTTATTCGATAGAATATTATGATTGGACACGCATTTTCTGATTTAACCTAGGTTGAATATACTTTGGGTATAAAACTGTAATATCAGTTAGTCCCAAATTAATATCGAATCAAAATGTTTTACGCAATTGGGTATTTATTTTCATTTAATATGTTCCCATTGTGAACTTATTGTAATATCTACAATTACATTAGGAATTCATTTTAAGTGAAATTTCATTATATATTAAAGGTATTTCGGTTTGAGAGAAAAAGTTAAAATTACATACAATCACCTCAAGGAGATTTTAAAGGAGCAGCATCACAAAAAAGCAAACACTAATACTTAAAAAAAAGGAGAAAGATGAAACTTTGGGTATAATGGAGAAAATTTATTGAAAAATGTTATTGAAAGACAATGACGATAATTTTAGTGTGCCAGACAAATAGTATATTGAAAACCATTTTTTTTAAAATCAAATTATAAGTAATTAAGTCTTCTCATCTGTGGGAACTGCGCTTTCACTTTCGATAATTTGCAAGGGAGCTCCTTTTATTTGAAATGGATTCAAGATATCATAGCCTTAAGATTACTCCATGCTAGTCCAAGGGATGTGAAATCGGAATTCGATTGCTAGTTTTCGTTACGAAATAATGGCCGTTGCAACGCTTTAAATTAATTGAAAATTCGAATTCTCGAGGTAATCCATCAATGTCTATCTAATTTATCTCACTATTTAACTGGATGCAACAGTTTTGTTACCATAACAAATTTTTAAAAAAAGAGTAAGGAATTTTTGTTTCGGATCTCAAGTGCAATTATTTAAAGTTACTACATCAAATATATAGTAAATTAAAAATAATGAAATAATTTCCTGAGTTAATTTAAAATTAATAAAAAGATACTAGATTTGACTTAACAAAATTCAGATGTTTAACTTTAGAAACTACTTTGAAACTCAATTTTATATAGGTTTTTGAAAACTACTGATGCATAATAAATTCGTTTTCAGTTTTTTTTAGTGAAGAATAATAGAATTTTGTCTTTTGAAAATTATTAAAATTATTTTATAAGGCATTAACATATATTAACATTTTAAATTCATATATATTTAATATAATTTGAAATTTTCTGGAAGAAAGTTGTTTAATAAAGATATAGGTATTGTTGAGAAACGAAGAAAAACATGTACGTAACACCAACTAAGTAAAATTCTTTTGATTAGATTCAATTTTATATATTCCAATATAGCTTATGCACACAAATTATATAATAATTTTGTTAGCGTTATTAAATAAATATACTTCTATCCTCTTAAACTAAAATGTACTTTGAGATTTTAATTATAAATTAAAATTTGTCATAGAAAAGAGAAAAGGGTGTTGAACACTTTTTGAACAGTTGAGCACAATTGAACAGTTTTTTAACCCCTTCACTACCAGCGAAAGGAGAAAGAAGCGTATCTCGAGGCCGCACATTCCGAGAGTTTTCGCACATACTGAACCGGAAGAATTTCACTGCTAAGCATAATTTCATTTAAAAATTGATATAAAAATTTTAATGTAAGCGGATACACTAAAATTTGCAATTTACTATCATTGATAATATCCGATTGTACAGGACAAAAATCTTCATTGTGTTTAAAAAAACAATTGCGAATTTTAAAAAAAAATATTTCCATTTTTAAAAAAATTTCTTTTTACACCATGATGATTAAAATAAAATAGAATCAAAACTTGCAGAATAATATCTGGTAATTTCCAAACGATAAATTTACTCTCCCATAAACTTGTGTTGGCTTCAACTAATACAAATCTTTTAAAAAACAGCTAATACATCGTTTTTTTTTAATTTGTTTTTAGTCATTATATTGCTTATAACGTTTTTACTTTCCTATTAATATTATGTTTTCTGTTCTTATGTTTCTAGCAACTCTAATTGTGATAGCGACGAAAAAGAATTGTTTCCTCTTACTGAACTAAAAATGAGTCAAAGAGAACAAACACTTCTTTTTCGTTAAAAATGAGTCATCGCTTTCGTTCTATGAAGATCTGCTTTTAAAGTACATTTGAGTATTAAAATTATTGTTATAAATATGAACTATAAATAAAAAAATTATTGAAACTATAATTATGATTGTCTGATACCCAATAATAAACAAATAAGCTTTCAATCTTTTCCCCTTAGTAAAAATATAAACAGAAATCCAGAGCGTAATATATCAGGAACCTTTAAATGCCCGATTCTCTCGAAAAATCTAAATATGTGCAGTTGTTTCTATTCATAAATAATCTGGTTCTTATTTTTTTTAAAAAATCTGAACCGAAAGCGCATACTGAAATTCAAAGTTTTGCGGAACATTATTCAGAAAAAAATGGACTTCAGCCATCTAGTATCTTATAAAAATTAATATCAAAACGTTCTAAACTCAGATCACATCGTTGTGACCATGGGCCTCAGAGCAGAGAAAGTGCAATCGCGCATATGATACCGTGTCTCCTGAGGGAGAAACGTGTGATCACATATATAGTGGACCACAAAAGTGTTCGTACACTTGCAATTTCCGATAAAATTTAATGTTTTCGACTAATGAAAGTTAAGATATCGCAATTGTAATTTTTTTTATGATATCTGCAACTTGTTCTTAATGGCATGACATAATCAATTTTTTAAAAATAGAATAACTATTATTTTTATAAATTAATAATCGAAAAGCTAATGAAAAATTACGCCACAAAAGTCTTCGTACACTTAACAAAAATCGCAACAAAGTAGTAAATAATTTCTTTCTTTCTTAATTTAGTACTTAGTAGGATATCTTTTAGTGTCTACAACAACTTGTAAACATCTTGACATAGATTTAATCAGGTTTTTTGTTATTTTTACATCGATTTTCCTCCATGCTTCTGTGATTATTGTTTTTACTTCTTATCATGTGTTTATATGCCATATTTTTTTTAAATCAAATTACCACCAAATAGGTTCTACTGGGCTAAATAAACAGATTGAGGAGGTGTTTTCAGAATTTTGAGAGTTATAGAGACACCAGCGGCGAACATTGCGAGCAGATCGCTTGACGTCATTATTCTGTTAAAAAATGTCTTCAATATTCAAATTTTGGTGGATAATTTAAAATTTTTCTTTAAAATATTTAAATAGCGCATATGATTTACAATATCTTCAAAAAATAACAAATTACCTAATTTTGAGGCCGATTTACACCCCCATGCAAGAACATTTCCACCTCCCTGGTTCATTGATCAAACTGCATGCCTGGGATTATGTTTCACAAAATTCAAAATTGACTGCAAATTGATTGGGATGACAGAAAATTAAACATTTTTGGTTCTGATAGGCAACTAATAATTTGTAAATGAAAAAATGAGGAAGTTAATCCCATGAATTTATATGAAACAAGAACTCCTCCACCTCCATGCTGAATCATGGAGGTAGAGGTATTCTTGCGTGGGGGTGTAAATCAGCATCAAAATTAGGTAATTTGTTATTTTTTATGGTATTGTGAATCATGAGCTTTATTTAAGTTTTTAAATAGAAATTTTAAATTATCCGCCTAAAATTTGGATATTGAAAATGACATTTTTTAACAGGATAATGACGTTAGGCGCACTGCTCTCAATGTACGCCGTTGGAGTCTCTATAACTGTCCCAAAATAATAAAAACACCTTCTCAATCACTTTATTTAACCCAGTAGAGCATATTTAGGAAGAATTTGATTTTAAAAAAATAAACACGACATATAAACAGGGAAGTAAAAACAATAATCACAAAAGCATGAGGGAAAATCAATGCAGAAATTACAAAACACTAATTAAATCTACGCCAAGATGTTTAAAAGTTGTTGTAGACACTAAAAGATATCCTACTAAATACTAAATTAAGAAAGAAAGAAATTATATAAGGCTATGTTGCGATTTTTGTTAAGTGTACGAAGACTTTTGTGGCATAATCTTTCAGTAGCTTTTTGATTATTAATTTATAAAAATAATAGTTATATCATTTTTAAACAATAATTATGTCATTCTATCAAAAATAAGTTGCTGATTTTATGAAAAAAATTACAATTACAATATATTAATTTTTATTAGTCGAAAACATTAACTTTTATTGGAAATTGCAAGTGTATGAACACTTTTGTGGTCCACTGTATGTGATTATGGTCCTGAACGGGTTAAAAATTTCTCAGAGCTTTGGAATATAATGTTACTTTTGTGATTAACGAAATAGTTCATAGCTTTCTTAATTTAAATTCAATCAAATTTATTCCAAAATGTTATTCATGGATTAAACGGAAATCTAACAGTAAAATTTTATTTTATGATCTTCATGAAAAATATGAATCATTGCACAGTTACTGTAGAAAAAAATACTAGTAAGGGCAAGCATTTATTTTCGGAAGTACAATTGTACATAAAAGTAATCATGTACTCAATTACAGATTCATCGCAGAGTTTTTAAAATTGCATTTTCCTTGAATGTTGAGGTTAGGAAAAAAAGTTTCAGAAGAAGAAAAGAGAAAAATGAGAAAAAGGAAGTTAAGAAAATACGAAGAATAAAGTTATGAAAATGCGAAGAATTAAGTTAAGAAAAGGCGAAGAATAAATCCATTTTTAATTTTTATACCATGCAATTTAAATACCTAAAATTCTTTTACAAAATAATGAATAAGTCAAGATTCGAACTACAAATGCCTTCAAAATAAATTTTTAGTAATATAATAAAGTAAACAGAGAGACTTAAAGTAAAAAAATATTAAAATCGGATTTGAGACACAGATTTCGTAAAAAATTAATAATTCCTGTAAAATGTAAACAAGTAAATGTCACAGAGACAATTTGACAATAAATTTGTTTTCAAATAAATTGCAAATTAAAATTGGTTTAACGTTTACTCTTATTAACAATGAAATACTATTGCTTAAAAACATTTGTATTTAATTTTCGAAATAAATTTAGGAAAAAAATTAATATGACGTAAGTACAGTTCGTTATCGTTTGCTAAAAATTATATTCATAAGTATTATTTAAACACAAAGTCTCATTCATTACAAATAGAATAAATCAAATAAAGAAACAATTTCTTAGCTCTTGAAGTTATAACACAATTAATTATTTTCTTTTCATAAAATATTTCAAAAGAATGGAATAGAAAAAAAATCTTTCCTTTTTATGTTGTGCGGAGATTTAACATGTTAATTGTTAAAAAGAATTGTAGGAAAAAATCTTCATTTAAGTGTTGCAAATCTGTTTAATTGGTTCAAATAAAGATAAAATTCATTTCTCTTTCAAATAACAAGATGGCGTAAGTGGAGAATGACTTTGCATTTTATTTTTTGTCAGATGCAAAATATTGTGATTAGCATTGGAAATCTATGATAATTTGCCTCATATTCTACTTCATGTAAAGTCAAATTTGTAGGAAATCATCTTTGCATTTGAATTAAATTCTATATTTTTTTCCTAAACTGGCTAATAGTTAATTGGAGATGACAAACCAAATTAAAAAACATGCTATAAAAACAAATTTGATTATTTAATTTATTCAAGTATTTTATAGGTGCTAATTGGATATCCGAATACTACGCCCAAATTGTTTATGTTCAAGAGATTGGCAATAACATTTCAATATGGTTATCTTGGTATTTTTATCGTGTTGTAATGTGGTTGCCATGGGGATTACGTACATTATAATTAATTTTTATTTTATTCCCGCGGTAATCCTATTCATTTCAGACGATTTTAATTCAATTTCTTTAAAAATTTAATCATTTTTATTACAATCATTCTTCATGCTAACTGCTTCAGTCTTCTGTTGTATTTTGTGCTATTTTCTATTATGGATATTTCTAATATCATTGGTAAGTACCGGGATATTTTTTAAAGAGAATGAGGGCTATTCTTTTAATTATTGCTGTGAATCACGCATTTCCACAATATTTTACTTTTAAATAATGCATTTTTAAACGTTCTTTATTCGAAGAAATTCATTAAACGAGCTTGCAGTTTTTTAATAATGCAAGTTATCTGAAATTTATAACTGATATTCATTATTAATTTTAATATATATTGTGTAATTATTTTATTTATAATATAATATATAATACCAACATTATTATCTATAATAACTATTATTATATTAGTCGCCTATCTGGTATAGTGGTTAGCGATGCTGACTGGGGTGCCGTAGGGCCTGGGTTCGAATCCAGGAGGAGATATGGATGTATGTAAATGTATAGTGCAGGGGGTACTCTAAATTGCTGTCAAGCCACAAGTCCTCTCGTGAGGTTTGTGAGAGGGGAAGAGAGATGGAAAGACTCTGATTATTCCCAGGGTGTTTTCCCTCAAAATTGGATGGAACCGAGCCGAAACGTACTGTCACGTGCATGGAGCTCAAAGCTATGGTTAACGACAGGCGTACAATCTAGTCCAATGCCATGACGAAATTCGTGGGCCTTGATCTGACTACGTCAAACGGATGGCATTAGCAGCAACAGCATTATTATATAATATCATTTATTTATCATTATTATAATTATTATTTTATAACATCATTTATTTATAATTATTATTATTATTATTATTATATTGTTTGAGTATTATATATAATAATTTTAATACATATAATTTTAATTAATAATTTGTCATATTGATATTAATCATTGATTGATATTGGTTATTTTCAATGTATTCCCATCAATTCCTTATTTGATATATATTTTAAAAAAGATTCTTTAAAATAATTTTTCTGACGATTTGTTACAGCTAGGTCACCATCTTGGATTACATATCAATCGACAACAAGCGCTTCTTGGTATGTAGCACACGGAGATTAAATTAGTTACGTAATTAACACTTCAATTAGTTTTTTTTCGCTTTATCATTACATTTATTTTACTTTACAAAGAATTCCAAGCCCAATTCCCTACTTACGATAAAATTAGCATCACAAAGATTTCAAATAATTTGTATAATATCTGAAAGTATTTATAGTGGCAAAATCAGCTATCGAAAAATGTTTTAGAGTTTTGCTTGGTATATCTCTTTTTGTAAAAGAAGGAAATTTCTGAATAAGCAAATCACACATATGAATAAAAGTATTTTTCATTTAATAGATTCATTACTACTCATGCAATATATTTTGTATAGAAAATGTATTAAAAATAGAATAAAAAATTCACAAAAAGAATTTTTATGAGTAAATTGATATAAATCTGAAATAAATTAGAATATTTTTTTGTTAAACTAATAATTATCCGAAGATAATTGTCAGGAGACAATAAAAAATAAGTTTTACAAAATTATTATCAGTAAATATTTTGATAATTATTTTCGAAATAATTATAAATTTAATCAAAAAAACATTCTAATTTGTTTCCGATTTGTATCAATTTACTCATAAAAAAAAATTTGTGAATTTTTTATCATATTTTTACTACATTTTCTATTACAATTCAAACAATTCATACAAAATCATACAATTACTACATTTTCTATACAAAATATATTGCATGAGTAGTAATGCATCTATTAGAGACAAGGAAAAATAGATTTTACAAAGATTAATATCTGTGTGATATCCTTAATTTATTTATCTTTTTTATTTTATAAAGTTAATGAAAGCATCGCTTACTTTAATTATATTATCCAGATTTTAAGTAAAATTAAAAATGCCTTCCATAACAATTTAGTCCTTTTCCAACCAAATAACTGGATAAAAATTAACAAGGAATATTAAGCGTATATTTAAAAATTTTGGAAAATTAGATTCAAGTAGAACGCATCCAATGAAACGGAAAAAACTAACACTTGTAAATGTGTTTCTGGAACAATTTATTAAATACATTTGATCGCTCTTTAAAAATCACGATAATTATTTTCAAAAGAATCGTTTTAAAAATGTTTTTGACGCAGTGATTGAGCCTGTTGCAGATACATACGGGTAAGTAAGCTATTTTCACTGATTAGTAGATTCATTGAAACTTTCAAGCATCGTTAATTTTCTATCTACAAAGTCATTTTGAAATTGACTAGATTATTTTCTAGTTAATTTTAAAGCACATTCTGAAGTATTAATACCTGATGCATTATATAGTTAAAGCTCGGTAACTTAAATAATTTATTAACGTTTCGCTAAAAAGAATGGAATCCTCTCACTTTAAAGCAGATAATGTAACAATTGCTGTTCATTAGTGTATTTGATCAGTTCAATAGTGAAATTTTATTTTTCGTTCCTTAAAACAGTTTGCGTTTCTCAAATTAACTATCATCACATTTTCAATGTATAAATATTTTTAAACTCTAAATTTTTGTTAAATTAAAAGCTATTTATCAATTTTAAATTATTTTTCAAAATAATGATTTTACTCTAAGATGCGATGCCCATTTGTTTTTCTTTTATGCTTCACAAACCATTATCCACTATTTTAAGAATTCGTCAAATTTTTATTAAAAATGACTTAAATTTTAAACAAAGTTATTTTTATGTAATAAATTTTCATTTAAAAAATGAAGAGGGGATATGTAATTTATGAAGATTTAGTAGTGTTTGTTGTGTTGTTACTTACGACACATTCGAACGACAGTAACATCAGTTCAAGGTCCACGAAATTCATCGCAGCTAAGGGCTAGATTTCTACGCCTGTCATTCGCCTTATCTTTGAGCACCATGCAGGTATAATACGATTTTTCTCGGTTCCACCCTAATTTTGAGGGAGCACACCTTGGTGGTAGTTAAGGGCCTCCCACTTCCACCAACCTCACTAGAGGACTTGCAGCTCGACGGCTCTATTTAGAGCAGAGGTTCCCAAACATTTTTGTCTCATAGACCCCTTGCCATGTTTTTCGGTTTGGGGTAGACCCCTGCTTAATTAATATTGAATTTTTGCAAACTTATGAACTTAAATAACTTTTTGACAGCTGGTACTACTACTCCTACTTTAAAAGAATTAAATTGCTAACTGTATTGAAGTGTAGTGTTTAAAATTTAAAAAGCACATGTTAATTAATTAAATTAAAAGTTAATTAATAAATACAATGTTAAATAAACTAATTAAACAACAAACAAATGATTTTAAACGGAGGAAGGAATCTCTAGCACTACAATATCAAATTTTCAACATTTAGTAGTAATCTTGTCTTGTTTAACCTTAAATTTCCTCTGTTAGTGTTCAATTTTTTTCTTTTCTTTTTTTTTTTTTTTTTTTGGAGATTGGCAACCACACTGAAGCTTCTTCACACTAGGAAAAGCAATGAAAAACTTCCTCACGATATTCCAAATTTCGAGACAAATAACAGGTTTGGCTTTTTAAAGCCAAAATTGCTGGCATCCGTTTCTAAACTTTAAGATCTTCGTTAGTGTTTATTACGATCAGTTTCTATTGTAATGTGACATTTTTTTTTCAATATGACTATACGAATTTATTGCCCCCAGTACTGCCATATAGTCAAATCATTTTTAAACCTAACTTCAAAATCTGAATAAAAGGCATTTAAATGTTGAACGTAGATTTAAACGTTCTGACAGAATGTCTGTGACAAATTTAGAAAATTCGGGACCTTCAGTATTATACTTCTTTAACTTAACTCAGGAAAGAGAAGCTGTAATGTTTCCTGCTTTAATAAAATTTATGCTTTCACCTTGTAAATGCAAATTAATTTCATTATATTTAGTAAATAAATCTGTTAAGTAGGTAAAATCTGGTTTCCACAGGATTATAATTTATTTAAGAAAATTTTATTCACGGTTTAGTTTAATGAGAGCCACTATCATAGACCCCCACTTACACCTCATGGACCCCAAAATTAATTTTTGGCTGGCGTAGACCCCTTGGAGGTCGTCGTAGACTCCTGGGGGTCTATATAGGCCACTTTGGGAATCACTGATTTTGAGTATCCACATGCCATGAAGGTATTATGCATTTACAAACATCTGTGGCGGTATCTAAATAAGCCAGTAACAGCCTCCGGACAAGGGTGATCACTTCTGTCTAATGGTCATGTTACTGGGCTACGGATCAGGAGGAACCGAGTTCGAATCTTCCACATTGGTGACCTTGGCTGAAAAGAAAAACGCAAACCTTCTGATGTGTCGTGGTGCCATCTACCCGCAAGAAGAGCAAGCAAAGTCGTCACCCCCATTAGACGCAGCATAGTCGTCAGACTCTTTTGACGCAATAGTAACAGCTCCCACGCTCGCCATAACATCAAATATCTCGTTCTTTCCCCTATCCACCGACTCACTAGTGGTGGAGTACGGTGGCGGTATCTAAATAAGCCAGTAACAGCCTCCGGACAAGAGGGATCACTTCTATCTAGTGGTCCTGTTACTGGGCTACGGATCAGAAGGTACTGAGTTGGAATCTTCCACACGTCCATGCCTTCTCCAGGATTCGAACCCAGGCCCTACGGCACCGCAGCCAGCGTCACTAACCACTGTACCGGATGGGCGACTCTTGTAGTGTTAAAAAAACTAGTAGAGAGACTACGGAACAAAATTATAATACTTTAATTTTTATTGTATTTGTCTCTGCCAAATATTGAAACAAATCAGCAAAAAAAAAAAAAATGTAATTAAGGTAAAAATAAATATAAACAATTGTTTTTTTGTAAAGGTTTACTGAAATAAAATATATAACTTTAATTACAATATATACTATATATATTACGTTCAACGGGATTCGTTGATTTTATGGGAAGTCAGTTCCACAGAACAAAGTATTTCTTCAAGAGCAATACAATTTATTGACGAAAACAGTCCTCAAAATACAGAATAAACAGCAGTGAAACTCGTATAAAGATTTCCAGAAGGTTTTCACGTCATCAAAAGCACTCAGATACAACTATCAGAATCTAAAAGCACAGGCACGTAACAATAAATCTAACCTCAAGTAATCACGCAGACACACCGAAGTCAACACTCACTTTAACAGTTGAAATAGAACTAACTCAGTTTTAGGAAGCGACCTCTATTTATAGTCTGAGGGGTTACCTTCCACTGCTTTCTGAAACAATCTGCTTATGTCATGGATCATAACGTCATACACCTCTCCATAAATTTCGAGAAGCCTCCATATGGTCACTAAAAATTATTCAAATTTGGCTGTGTCTCCAGTATTTCGTCGCTCACTTTGAAATGCCATTATAATGTAAGGGATGCTGTTCCTTGAGAATATTCTCGTTTTGATCATAATACAACAAAAAGCAATGTTAACTTATTAAAAATGCAGATTTAAATTATGTATACTATTTTAAGGTAAACAAAATCCTTTTTAGCAACTTGGTTAATTTGGTTTCTCAAAACCGTCTCTAAGGGTTTTAAAGTTATTCACAAAGGTTTTTAATTTTGCAAACACAACATTTTTATAAAGCAACACACACAACACACACACATTCGAAAAATAAAATTCTTCACCATTTACATTTTTCTGAACATAAAATGTATGATACATCAATCGTTTTTCCACTATTACGGGAAAATTAAAGGCATCGCCATGTCTTCTTACAAGCAGTAAATCTCCCCTATTACTCTTTACACAATATTTAACAGATAATATTCCTAATTTTTGAACACTGTTCTTAAAAAATTCATTAAAGTCTGAAATATATAACGATATGTGCTACACACACGCAAAAGTCTAATTAAAATTTGTAAAATCTATATATTAATAATCAGGTTCGTGTTAAATTCTGAACATTAAATCGGGTTGAGAAATCTATATGCATATAGAACGCATTAACAAAGGCATTGATTCTAATTTGAACAGCTATGGTGACACCGACACTCCATTCGATTTATTTGAAAGAGCCTTTAGACACAATCAACTTTAATAACCTACTGAACTTTTCCATTAACGAAAACATTGTTGAAATCTAATTAAAGATCGAAGTTAGCGATGGAAATCAGTTTAAGCCACGCGTTCAGTCCAGCATTTCATAATGGAACAGCTTTTAATTTTAAGAATTAAAATTAAAAGCTGTTCCATTCCAATTAAAATCACCTTTGGCAATGGAATGTGCTTCAGAATGAAATACTGTTTACAAAAGTGCAAAGCTTAAAGCATATGAGAACTTTTTGGTTTGGAAAAAATTAGTTTTTCCGTTATGGCTAATTTTTATAGAAGCTTTTATTAATTAATA
>BMAO01019023.1:0-59509 GCA_019973975.1 Trichonephila clavata
TTTTACAGTGTTGTTATTTTTCTTAGTGTCCGTTTTTATTCAGTTACCAAGTTATCCATCGTTAGAGATTTCCAGTTTTAATAAATATTATAGATACTCACTAATGTTATACATTATAAACATCGTTTACTCAGACTCCGGTTGATTTTGTATTCAATTAAAAGTTTAAAATAAAATATTTTTACGTGATGTATAAAGGTTCATTGTGTTATGGTTTGGCATTCCTTTGAATGTATATATACACTGGTGTCCAAAAGTTAAGCATAAATCGTAAAATGCGAAAAACATGGAGTAAATATTCGTAAAATTATTCCAAATTTCTTGCAAATATTAATTGGGTGACAAAGAACCATTGGGTTTATGCAAAACTTTTCAGTCGACTACTTCCTGCGCGAAACACCGGTGCATGTCGGAACGCGGAGAAACCGATTCACGCAGCATAGGCAGTTCAGACAAGTTTCGTGCAACTGCTGTGCGAAGGAACGTTGTTAACCATCAAACAAGGTGAATGATGGCACAAAGACGCCAATCGGACATGTTTACGAAAGGAAGAATCGTTGGAATGCTGGATCACAAAACGATATGTCACGAATTCTTAATGTGGACCAGTCTGCGATCTCAAGACTATGGCAGAGGTTTCAAAGATGTTACTCGACAACCAGTATCAGGTCGACCAAGAGTCACAACCCCTCGCCAAGACCGATATCTGGTTATAAGTATGCGACGTCAGAGGGGTAGTACTGCCAGAGCATTGGGTTCGGCGCTCACAGTCGCCACAGGAATACGAATTTCGAGACAAACTGTTTACAGGAGTCTCAATCATACTGGCCTGTATGCCAGAAGACCAGCAGTTTGCATTCTACTCACGTCTGCGCATAAGCGCGCTCGTTTGATCTGGAGTTTGAAGCATCAACATTAGAATGTGGGAGAGTGGGCCAATGTGATGTTCAGTGACAAGTCCCGGTTTAGTCTGAATAGTGATTCTCGGCGGGTAACGATATGGAGAGAATTTGGAACACGTTTTGAACCAAGAAACATAAAGGAAATACAGCATTTTCCATCAAGGGGAATAATGGTATGGGCAGGCATCGTGATGGACGGCCGCACAGACCTCCATTTCTTTGACACGGGGTCTGTAACTGCTCAAAGATACAGAGACAAAGTTCTTGAGCCTTATGTTCAATTCTTTCGAAGTGCTGTTGGTCCTGACTTCATATTCATGGATGATAATGCGACATGTCACCGAGCGGTGCTGATTGATGACTTCCTTGAAACGGAAAACATCCAGCGCATGTCGTGGCCTGAGAACTCCTCTGATTTAAATCCTATCGAGCATGTATGGGATATGCTCGGGAGACAAATTGAAGCCCTTTAGCACCCACCAAGCTCCGTTACAGAACTGAAGAGAGCTCTCCAAGAATCTTGGAACCGTTTGAGCCCACAACTCATTCATCATCTCATAGCAAGTATGGTAAATCGCTGTGGAGCGTGCCTGGCTATCAGAGAGGTGGCCATACGCCTTATTAAACTGTAGCATCAGTATTCTTTTTAATGTTTTCTTTCATTTGCGGTGCTCAGTTTTCTTTCAAACTGCTACTTTGGATAGTAAAATTAATTATTATCATTCTTTTGATTTGCTTCCTTATTTTATAACCATTTTACACTCGCATATCACGTTTTCCGCCATTCTGATTTACAGTTCCTTCTGTATTCACATAATTACCAATTATGCTTAACTTTTGGACACCAGTGTATATGAGTTCACTTGCTGGAAAAGGACGAATGAGAGAAGATAAGCTCTGAAGAAACCACTACACTTGTTAATTCAATGCCGATACGACTTCAGGAAGTTTTCATCACACGGGGTTGTCCAACCAGCTATGAAATAGCTCACTAATCTTTTTTAATAATTTTTATAGTTACTACTAAAACAGTGAACGCAGACTTTTTCTACTTGATTTTTGTTGGTATCGCTACAAACCTGTCCTTATTTTCAAAGCCCTGAAAACGAACCGAGTTTACCTTTGTTATTCTTAATACTTGAAATAAACTAAATAAAATATATTTTTTTTTAAATTTCAAATTCCGGTTTTTAAAGTTTTTTTCGTCATTTATGATTCAGTAGTAGGTAAATGCAGTCTTTTTCTAGCAAGTATATATATTTATATATATATATATATAAGATCCGGCTTGAGGCCTAAGACCCGGCCGTGCGGGGGGGGGATTATTTTCTGTTACGCCACTGCATGAATGGACAAAAGAAGTAAATAAAACTGAACAGAAAGTACCGAAGAAGCAATGCGTAACTGATTATGTGTAATTTAACCGGAGATGAAACATTGAATGATGTTGAAATAATGTTATGTATTATACTGAAATTCTACACAATTTAGACCAACTTTCCTCAAAGGATATCAAACCAGAGTACGGTTGTAGTATAGTGTCTTTCTAACATACATCCAAACTCTTCTTGTAATGCTGGCTAGAGCGACAAGAACACAGTATACGGAATGTTGAAAAATCTATGCTTCATTATTGAACAGAAGACTGTTGAAAAGAAAAGAAACAGACGAGTTCATGGTCTTATTTCAAGTACCAATAAATTATTATTTTACTAAATAGAGCATTTTAATTAGTTAATTTCGTCAGTGTTGTGTATGAATTAGGATTTTTGTTTTATTCTTTATTTTTTATTTACCAATGGGCAAAAAGTTTGTAAAAATTTTAAAAATTTATAAAACCCGTAAAATTAAACAAAATAAGAAACGGTTTGCAGGTTTGGCATCAATATATATATATATATATAAGTCACGGGATTTTTTACGATAAGAAGAAAAAAAGATAAGAGGGGAAAAGTAATTTTTTTTAGATAAGAAAAGAAATTAATTAAAAAAACAGATGATAGGTGGCGTTTCGTAACTAAGTGAAAGAAAAGACACGCAAATAACAAAAATAATGTTACCAAGTCATTTATTCTTGCAGTATATGTTCCACATGTCCACTATCACAGGGAATAACAAATCCAGCAACGGCAGAGTGCAGAAAATATCCGGCTTTATACGTGACAATACTCGGCGGATCGCATCTTTCAATTCCGACAGATTGGATCAACGATAAAAAAAAAACCTGGGATTTTAAATGTCCCCACAGCAAAAGCCTGCTGGAGTCAGTTCTGGAAACCGAGGAGACCATGGAAACGTGCAACGTTTGCTAATGACTCTTTCTTCCCCGAACGTCTGTATCTAGAATTCCTTGACTGGATTAGCAGTGTGACTTGCTGCTCCATCTTGCATAAATGTAACAGTAGAAAGCACATATTTCTCACACAAACATGGAAAAACGTTAAATAACATTGGACATTTAGTGTCACCGTTTTCCACCCAATTACTGGACACTGTGTTTCAAAGATGAGGGGTTCTATGAAATATCCTGTGAACCCACACCACACTAGGACTTTGGGGGAATGCAGTTGTTTCTCTTTGTGCACTCGTGGATTTGACGTCGTTCAGATGCGACAGTCATGGGTATTAATATCCCCATGGAGCTTCATCAGTCCACAAGATGTTAAAAACCTGAGAATTTTGTTCAATTTTGGAGAGAGCCCACTACGCAAACGCTTCTCTCTCTACGATATCCAACGGTAAAAGTTCATGGCAAGACTGTAATTTGTATGGATATTTATTAAGAACTCCATGAAGAATATTGCATATCGAGAATGGTTGTAAGCCGAAGCGTTTGCCAGTTTCCTGAGCACTGCTAATCCCTGCACCGGATTCTGACGCTAATTTTTCTATTTCAGCTGCAACACGAGCCGAACGTTTCTGCCTTAGACTTCGTCGTCCGGATCTTAACAATTCTTGAGCGATCCAGTTTCCTCAAATCGCTGAACAAGCTTTATGAGGCCGTACTCTGTTAAAGGCCCTTTCCTAGTCTTCACATTTTTCTGAAGTCGGAATTCATAGTCGCTGCTTCTTCGTTCATGTAAGACAGCTTTATCTTTCTCTCCCTGCATCCTTGTAGACTTTATTGGCCTAAAACGGAAAAATAGATATGGATCTCAAGCATCAAAGTTGATTGTACCAGCCCCACCTATCAGTTGTTTTTGAATTATTCACTTTTTTTTTCTTATCTTAAAAGAAATCCCGGGAATTATCGATGCTACACATGCAAACTGTTTTTTATTTTGTTTAGTTTTCTGGGTTTTATAAATTTTAATAGTTTTTACAGACTTTTTGCCCAACCGGTATATTGAACAATAGAGAAAAAAACTACCGTATAATCAAACTTATTTAAAAACTTTTAAAGCATGCTATATCTTAAAGGGTATATGCGCACCTAAATTCTTAGCACTTTATATGATTTTTTTAAAAACAGGTATCCTAATAATCAATACAACTTTATTAAGTTTCCTTTTGTGAAATAATAAGTCCCCCGGATTGTGTTACTTTGAACTTCATCTTTATTTGTCGTTGCTACGTCATCAAGTCCATCAAGATCAGTCCTTAGCACTTTATATGATTTTTTTAAAAACAGGTATCCTGATAATCAATACAACTTTATTAAGTTTCCATTTGTGAAATAATACCCCCCCCCTCCGGATTGTGTTACTTTGAACTTCATCTTTATTTGCCGCTGCTACGTCATCAAGTCCAGAGCAAGAGACCAAATAGTCTCCCCACATGTCAATAGTAATGGACTGCGACTAGGGAATATTGATGAAATTCAAGGAAATATTTTTAAAAACCGAAAGATGACTGTGCAAAACTTAGTACGAAACTTCACTCAATAAAACCAATGGAAAATAAATTATGAAACACAATGTATAGCACCAAATATTTTTAATCCTACTCTGTAAAACTTTATAACATTTTTGAAAACGATCAATTCTTTTTATTTTAAAATACCACTTTTCATGTTATTGGAAAAGAAAGTCAATTTTAAAAACTAAACTTTTACATTTCAAGTACCATAATACATAGGCAACCTTCCAATAGGTTTAACTCTTACAATTCTATGATACGTAATAGTAAACATAAAAATATTTTACTCTTTACATAACAAATTTTCAAATTTGCAGTGTATATATTTTTATTCTTCAGAAATAAATTTAAGCTATCATTTTTGTAGTAAATTACTTCTAAGAAAAGTAAGTTTTTTAAATTTTTGACAGTACAATTCCTTCTATATTAATTATTCCTCTTATTATACGAGCATCAAATTCTTCATACATTTTATTTCTTTAGAAAACTTTTAATTAAATAAATAATTATTGTTCTTCCTAGAATTCTTGCTTAAAATATTTCTAGCAGATTAAGTCATTTAACATGAAATATATTAATTTCAGAAAAATTGAAAGAAGTAAAAATAATCATATAGAGTTATTTTGTATAAAGTTCCCTTAATCTTTTTTTATTTCAAAATTATTTTCTTTTAGTATTCTAAATGAAACTAGTTACATAACTTTTCGACTTCAGATTCGATTCGTGGAATCAATGAACATAATTTCTGCTTTAAAATTTAAAAAGTGTTTAATGTAAAATATGTCGATAAATATAGTTTTTGAGATCAATATTTTATGAAATAACTCAATACTATAATACTATACTTCAATTAATTATTATTTTACTGTATCTAAATGCAAAATAAAAATGGTGAAGTAAGTATTTAAAATTCTCACTATGGGAAAATATTTCAATATCTATATTCTCAGTTAAATTACAATTATTTTATAATAATTTATAAAAATATTCTTACACATTAAAGCTCAAACGATTATAAAATCAATATTTAGAGAATTAACTGACAATAATATTTCTTAAAATAAAATAATTGACTACAGATTTAAAACTTTACATTGGAAATGTAATTAATTGGAAAATCGGTTTTATACCTTGGGGTACTTAAAATTAAACGTTCACTAGGCTCTAATTCGGATATTGTTTATGTTTAAAAAATATTTTTATTTAATGCCTCCTAAGGGACAGATACATTGAATTTATTTCAATTTCAAAAATCATGATTTAATTTAATATTTACAATAAAACTATGAATATATGTATTTAAACATATATCATATGAAAGGAAGGAGCAATTAGATTAAATTTAAAGGCTATTTTTCTCCTTTTCTATTGTAACAAATCAATTATCTCAATCGAAAATGGAGTTATTATAGAATTGTTTCATTCCAAGTACAGACATAATTACAGGAAATAATTAGAAGGCATTTTAAATTATTTTTGTTTTTTTAGAAGAAATTTTCAAAAATTCACTTATATGGATTGTTTTTGTAATTGTTATCATTAATTTTTGCAAAATAACTATACAACAAATTTTATAAAAAAATATAAGGAAAAAGTAAAGGTTTAAATTTTCTTTTTTAAACAGAATAAAATTCACTTATTGCGGACTTTGAGTCTTGAAGTAGGCTTGCTTCCAACACCAGTATCCGCACGGACAATGCGATGCCATGCGGAACAGCTCAGATTACTTGCACGGTGACCATTATTGTGACTTTCCGTCACGTTGTAGCTTAGATACGTGCGGCTACCATGGTGGGACCAAAGACAAAACTGAAAACAGGACTAGCCTTACCTCATTTTTTAGGAAATTCCTGGTTCTGCCTGCAGCATCGTGATGGAGGTATCTGTGTCTGGAGGAAAACACACGTGATATGTTTGCATTTTATATCGTCATACAGCCTCTACACTTAGTGTATTGGTTTAGACAGCCATTTACATTGTACGAGCACCTTTTGATTGTGTAGTCGGTAACATGGGCAGCCGGCGTAGCATTTCTAAGATTTTAAGGCCAGTGGCTTTGCAGTTGATACCATGGATTTTATTTTCCAATAGGATAACCCAATATTGTATATTCTCATCCTGTCCTGACTTACCTTGACACATAACATGCTCGATTATTGTTCTGAACCACACATCCTGCGGACCTCTCAACCATTGAAAACATCTGGTCTTGGGTTGCTGGGATACCACCACTCTTCATCCATTCATGAAGAATGATATGAAAACTTGAAGCAACGTGGAATGACTTGCCCGCATCTGTCATCCAAGCTCAATTCAACGTACAATCTAACTGATTAGAGACGTTTTACTGCCACATGTGGTAGCTATGTGGGCTAATTTCTGACCCTGTTAACGCTTCATTTCCCTACAAATTTAATCATGTGTTCTTCCTTCTATACTATATACCTGCAATAAGTAAATTTTGGCATTCTCTTTTTTTCCTAGTTTTGCGGATTTAATGACCAGTAGTATATCAATTAAGGAAATACCAGTAAACTTCGAATCAAATCCGGCACTGAAATATTTTTTGAAAGTCTTAACATCGCTTTATATTTTTATACTAATGCGATTTTCCCCAAATGACTTATTATATGCAGATTTTTAATTTACAAATATATGGGAATGAGAGTCACGTTCAACTCTATAAAAATGAATGCACGAAAAAAGAAAATCATTTACTCAAAATTTTAGAAAAGACACTATTGTTTAATTTTAATTGAAGAGTAAAAATATATTCAAAGAATTGAAGGTGTCATTAAGTAGTTGATTCTATATAAGCAGTGTTAGAATTTTGGTATGGTATTAAAATCATACATCAATATATTTATCAGCCTCAGAGTGAATAAGGGAAATATATTTTGCTATGTTATATACAGTAGATTTTTTTACGAGATTGTACAGTTAATTATTTTAATCTTGTATAGAAAAAACTTGGAAAATAAGAAAAATGATCATTTTGGATCAAATATGCCTTTAATTTGCATTGCATAAAATTGCATTTTTTGAAAATAAAATATGCATTTAATTATTTTTTAAATTTTGTTGTACAAATCTTTAATACTTTTCATTAAAAAAAAATTTGAACTACAAACAATATTCTTCCTATATGTTTCTTTCATATTATTTTTAAATATTTTTCGCACTTTTGAAATAATTGACGATAATGTTCTATATACTTAAAATAGTCATTGCTTCAAGAACTCTCCCAAATTATTAGAAAAGTCTAATTAGTAAATATCCCTTCAAAATAAGTTTAAGAAAAATCTGTTTTTACCTGCAGCTTATAGTTTTATGCAGAGCTTTCTAAAATAGGAACTTTAGACTATTGTAATGACGTATTCATTATCCTTAACAAAGGAAGTTGTTCACTTAATAAACTGACCACGAATTTCTCATCAAGATTGATTTACTCATATTAGAAAACTCTTGTTTGTTGAGATTCTTAAGTTTAATTAAAACAGGAGCTCTCCTCCCTTGTGAGTAATATTGTGCTTAAAAATCTTAATCAAGAGCAGAACTCTGCTATTAAAATTTGATTAAATGCCTTTCAGTTTCAACAGGAAAGTAACGATCATTGCGAGGTAAGACAAATATTGCCGGCTAGTCCACGAGTAGTTGTAATTTTTAATAGTAGATTGAGACATTTAAGAGATAAAAGTTATTAAACTTACAAAATTGCAATAAATTACTGTCAAATGTGAACAATTCGTATTTTGTCATTCATTTTATTCAGGCTTGAAAAGGAAGAATATAGGTAAACAGATAAATAGTTATAAAGATTGTAATAGGTATGTATACAGATACAACTCCTTAAGACCCGGAATATTTTTATCTTTAAATCTTGAATTTTTCTGGTTATTAACCCCATGATAATGGAAAATATAGTAATAAAATTTTCACTCCCTCACCTGGAATGTAAACGGTATCTGAACGATCCTGCGGGTTGGTCGAAACTGCCGCTTGTGAAACTTTACGAGGAAAAAAATTTGGGATTCTAAGTTGATAGAAGAAACATTCAACTGAAATTGTTACAAATAAGGAAATTTTTGATGAATAAATAATTCCTTTACTGACTCCTTATTTAATTAATGGGAAAATATTTAAAGCATCCTTATAATACTTTTTGCTTTCTTAGTATCACTTTAGTATTGTTTTCTGTTCTTATGGCTGTTGCATTTCTAAATGCGATAGCAACTAAAAAAAATCATTTGTTCTTAGCGAATTAAAAATGAGTCACAGTAAGAAGAAAGATTCTTTTTCGTTAAAAATGAGTCATCGTATTTGTTCTGTGAAGATCTGCTTTTTAAATGTCTTTTGAGGATTAAAATTATTGATATAAATATGAACTATAAATAAAATAAATTTTGAAGCTATTATTATGAATGTCTGACACCCAATAAACTAATAAGCTTTCCTTCTTTTTCCAACTAAGTCAAAATATAAACAGAAATCCAGAGCGCAATAAATCACAAACCTTTAAATGCCCGATTATCTCGAAAAATCTAAACTAGTGCAGTTGTTACATTCATAAATATCCCGGATCTTATTTAAACGAAACTCGGAGTCGATGGCACATATTGAAATTGAAAGTTTTGTGAAACATTGTTCGAAAAAAAACGGACTCAAACCGCCAACTAGGGCTTTATAAAAATTAATATAAAAATGTTCCAAACTCTGATCACACCTGTGTGATCATGGGCCTCAGAAAAGAGAAATCGCAATCACATATATGATACCGTGGGCCCTGGAGGGAGAGACGAGTTATCATATATATGTGATCATGGTCCTGAATGGGTTGTAAAGGTTTTTATGAATTGCTGTAGTAGTATGTGGATGACCTTAACTAGTCAAAGTATAATATCCCCTAGTTCTTAGAATCTATTTCATAACCCTGAAATGACGCACTTCTTGCTACTTCTATTGAGCTTGTTACTTATATTTGTGTTTGCTCGCATTATAAACTCTTTCTCTCTCGATAATTTTCTACAAATCCAATAAATTAAGGTTTTGTGCTATAATCAAATTCTTTTTCAATTCCTGCTATTAGCTCACTCTCTCCTCATATATACAGTGGACCCCAAAAGTGTTCGTACACTTGCAATTTCCTATAAAATTAAATGTTTTCGACTAATAAAAAATAATATATTGTAATTGTAATTTTTAATTATATCTGCAACTTCTTCTTAATAGAATGACACAATTATTTTTTTTTAAAAAAAATGATATAACTATTATTTTTTAAAAAATAATTATGTCATTCTATTAAGAAGAAGTTGCAGATATCACAAAAAATTACAATTACAATATATTAGTTTTTATTAGTTGAAAACATTAAATTTTATAGAAAATTGCAACGAACACTTTTGGGGGCCACTGTATATATATATTTACTAGCTGCATGCCCCGGCGTTGCAGAGGCTTTTTCCAAATGCATAACATTTTGACAATAGAAATTTCCTCTTCCCCTCTCGATGTCATTACTTCCTTGTTTGTGTGTGATTTCTATATTTTGTCATTAAAATTCCCTTTTCCGAAATTTCTTCCACCTCTTCGCCCCGTCGGATGGTATGTTTCTCCTCCGCTTGGCCCGGCGTTGTACGGGCTTTTTCCGAGAGTATAACATTTTTTTTATCCCAAAGGAGATTTCCTTTTTCCCTCTCGTCGCGCATACACCTTCACCACTTCTGGGTGAAGGTGTAAGCGCGATGTGTGATTTCTATACTTATGTCATTAAATTTATCTTTTACGAAATGTCTTCAATTTCTTTCCCTTTGCAGACAAATTTCTTTTCCTTCAGCTTAGTCCGGAGTTGCACGGGCTTTTTCGCGTATAAAACTCTTTTTCAGTCTTTTTTCCCTAGTAATACGATATTTTTTTTTAAATTTCCATTTCGGATTTCTAATTTACAAAACAAATCTAGTTTTATCCGCAAGAAAAAAAGGCAATGTAGGATTTTATTATTAAATAATTAATTTTGTAAAAAAAATAATTTAAAAAATTGATTCCGTTTTTTTTTATATATATTAGGTTATATAAATTTTTATTAAATAATGAAGGAAAAAAATTCTTGCCATTATAACTATTGAAATGAATACTTATTTCTGCATGTTTGATTATTCCATTAAAAATATGTAACAAAAAAAGTATGGGAGAGAAAACCTAGACATTTGTTTGCATTCACTGTATAAAGAAAGATTCAAAATGGAAATAATACTATCTGATAAAAAACTTTTCAGCATTTTCTTATATTCTTAAAGTTTTTTTCACTAAATTGCTTTTATAAAAATAAAGAAAACTATCAGTTGTGATGCATCAGAAAAATGTCTTGCCATAAGCCTCAAACTGGTCAATTCTGTCGTAGGTTTATCACAATTAATTATTACTGGCATTTGATGATTTTGGCAATTTTTTTCGTTGCATTTTAATGGCTCCTAGGAATGGAAAAGTGCCTTTTTTAAAAAAATATTTTATGTAAAAAAAAAAGCAAAAAAATTTTTTTAAAAATTTAGAATTCTGAAATTTTATAAATTTTTTAAATAACTTTTACAATATTTCATCTCAGTCTAATTTGACGGCTATGAGAAAGATTTTACAATCTACCAGTCTACTTGAAAAATAGTTGTAGCTTTCTTTTCTTTTTAGCGATTTAAATCCAAGAAAATCCGTAGAAATTTGTAAAAAATGTAAAACATTGCAGAGAAATTGGGATTTTTTAATAATACATTTCAAGTTAATCATATATTGAAAGCATTTATTTTGCAAACAAAGTGAATTAATACAGTCAATAGAGCAGTGTCATTAAATCCCAAGTTTGGCTGAAAACCGATTTTTAACACCAAATTTGGCATGGTTATAACAACAGTGTTACAACAATGCACACAAATCAAAGTTGGTTTTAAAATCCGGTTTTTTAACGTTGAACGGCTTTCTTGGATCATTCCCGATCTTTTGGTATCTTCGGCGGGTTTCTGCGTGGCGTAGTTCGTGAGAAGATAGACGCATATACATAGATAGATATGTTTGTTTACCTTCGAATTTCAATAGTGTAGATTTATTTATATATTATCTTGTTCAAATTTTCAATCATTAATAAAATACTTTCTATTTATCCAATCAAGTTCAAATAAATTTTTTAAACTTGAAGTAAATGTCACTTGATGTTAATGTAGTTTTTTTTCCAAATATTAATTCATTAATTACTGGTTAATGAATCAACTTAATGACCGGTTTTTTGACGCCAACTTAGATTTGTCTCCATTGTTGTTACAATGTAACTGTTAAAACAATCACAAAAGTTGGCGTCGAAAACAGGTTTTTCAGCCAAACTAGCTGAACCGGGTGTGCATTGTTAACAAAATGCAGACAAATCATGCTCTTTATATATATATTCAAATTTTCAATCGATAATAAAATACTTTCTATTCATCCATTCAAAGTAGGAATTGGCTTGAATTTTTTTTTATGTTAACTGTTTTCCCTTCAAACAGAAACTGAACAATTCCGTGTTGAAACAGATGCAATAAACGAAAACGCTTCTGTGAAATCACGGTTCCTGCTCTTAGTTCCTTTTTATTAGTATTTGAAGTTTTGAACTTTGATTTCAAAGTGAATTTTTCTTCTTGTGATTTCTACTGCAGATTAGGCTATGAATGTTTAAATTATTAGTTATAATTTGAAGTAAATTAGATAAAACAATGCCCTTTCCTAGTGTTACTTGAGTAATTCTTTTATACTGATAACTATAAAATAAATTAAAAGTAAAAAGCCTTTTTTAAAAACGAGCTTTTATTTAACAGCGCTAAAAAGAATAAAATAAACTTTTCCTTTAAAACTTTCTTTACTATCAACTTATAACGTCATTACACAATTTATATGATATAAAAGCTTGTCGCGAGATTTAAGTACTCGTATTTACTTAGTTAAGAATTTTTTAAAATTAAAATCAATCAGGTCAAGTTATTTATTTTACTTGTTTATTTCCTCAGGTAAATCTTGCGACAAGCTTTTATATCATATAAATTGTGTAATGACGTTATAAGTTGATAGTAAAGAAAGTTTTAAAGGAAAATTTTATTTTATTCTTTGAAGCGCTGTTAAATAAAAGCTTGTTTTTAAAAAAAAAACTTTTTTTTTTAATTTATTTTTTACTTTTTAGTTATAGCTGGACAGGTTTCTCAGCCTGTTCATCTCATTCAACGCTGGTTCGCAATCCCTGGTTTAGCTGAATCAGTTCTCGCAAAAAGGGTATTACAACACAAATTTTTTTTAAACCGCAATTTTTAAGCAATTTTTTCAATCTTCCTACAGATCTTGGGTAGTATTTCTCTACACACGAAAAAAAAGTTTCGTGAGGTTATCTTCATAAATGACGAAGTTATTAAAAGTTTAATTAAAATTTTGACTATTTTTGTGAAAAATCTTTAAGAAAAAAAAGTTTTTGACATTTTATTTTTAAGTGACTGATTCTAAAATAGCAAAGCATGAACTGCTTTAGTACAAAATGTTGATTCGTTTAAACAAAAAAAATTCATGCGCAGCAATGAATGCGCATTTTCATAAAAACGTATCAATTTTGACTCACTTTAAAAAAATCTTAAAAAACACAAATATTATTTTCTAAAAAAACTGTACGTATCGTGGCGAAATAAATGATCTTTCTGCCTCTGCAATTATTTTTGTCTGAGTTTTTTTAAAAAAAGATTGCTGTTTTAAAAAAGTCAAAACTCCAAAAAAAAAAATCCCCTATTGGTTCTTCATTTTGCGTCGCCAAGCATAGCAGAATAAGCAGCCCACAGGGAAAAGATAATTATGCGTTTTAAGGTTTTTAGTTAATATCTTTCCAACTAATTGCAATATCGGAATATAAATGGTCAAAACATGCATTGTCATCCAAACTAAACGTGTATACAAAATTTCAGCTCAATGGGTTGAAGATATCAATTTCAAAATTGAGTTGCAAGATTCCACCCGAACAAATTACATTGATACATTGTAAGTTAAATAAAATTAACAGATTCTATCTGTAATTAAATTTAAGGACACATGTCATAGTGTGTGTTTAGATTACTGGTGATAAAATGAGGTATATTTAAATTTTTTACTTGTAGGCTTAAAATTAGAAAATTTCTTTAAAAAATTCATTCATTTTAATAAAAAAATTATTTTTTAATTGAAAATACATTGCATTTACGGATAATATTTTTCTCTTATTGTTTTCCTAGCGGATTTCTTTTTGATGGGTAAAATATATAAAAAAACGATCTTTCCGATTCTGTAATTATTTTTTGTCTGAGTTTCATAGATTAAAGTTAGATAAATTTTTTAAAGAATTTCTACAATACTCCATCTCAGTTTAACTTGGCAGCGTTGAGAAAGGTATACAATGTACCAATCTACTTGAAAAATAGCTCTACTTTTTTTGTTTTGAATTTAAATCCAAGAAAATAGATAGAAATTTGTAAAAAAAATTGCATACGTTGTAGAAATGTAATTATTTTTAGACAAAGTTAATTAATACAGTCAATAGCGCAACGTTATGAAATTCCAGTTTGGCTGAAAACCCATTTTCGACGCCAAATTTGTCATTGTTGTAACAATAATATTATTACAACAATGCAAACATATTGAAGTTGGCGCCCAAAACTTCATAACATTTTTAATTAATATCTTTTTAATTAATTGCAATATCGGAATATAAATGGTCAAAACATGCATTGTCATCCAAACTAAACGTGTATACAAAATTTCAGCGCAGTAAGTTGAAGTTATCAGCTTCAAAATTGAGTTGCAAGATTCCACCCGAACAAATTACATACATACATACATTGTAAGTTAAATAAAAGCTTATAATAATAATAAATAATTGTACGACACTATATATATTAATCTCAGATAACGAGTATGTAACTCGCATAATAATGTATAAAATACAAGACTGTTATCAAACGAGATTTCCACATTCTTTTATAAGAAAAAGACCGTGGAAAATATTGTCATAGTCCAGAACAATTAGTACAATTTGTCAGCTCATTCTTACTGATAAAGAAGGCTTTTCTTAAAGACTGTTATGGAATCAGTTTTAAGAAAAATTGAAATCATCTGGTTCTTTCTCTAAAAATGGTAACTTTAAAGTGTGCACCTCAACAACTTTTATATTCACGCCTTTCGAAATTTTGTAACTGTAAAGATGGAGGTGAGCACAACGTTGCACAACTTATCTTCTTTTTTGTTCGAAGTTAAATAAAGAAAGAAAATGTCTGAAGGCAAACTGCTGCCCTTAAAAACAACTGGCTTCCAATTTTTTCCCGACTTATTAACAGTCGTGTTTGCTTTTCCTTAGAACTACGGTTGATTTTTTTTGTCCTTTTCATTGAATAATTAATTTCGTAACTTTTCTTTTGTAATGTGTCCCTTCCTTTACTTAGTGAATATTTTTGGTTTATAAATTTTATTTATGCTTCTATATGCCTCGTGTGACATTTGTAGAGTACGTAAGCCTTTACCTTTATGTAAATAAAAAAACAGTTATTTTAATTTCAATTTATATAAATAACAATTTTAAAGGATTCTAATACGTTTACTCTATTTTAATATTTCAAAATTATAGTTAACCACATATTTTAATTTTTTGCTTAATATATAATGATCTAATACGCACATTATAAAATTCTTTATCATATCTCTTACAGATATATTTGTCTTAAATATAAGCAAATTTTGAAGTTTCAACTAATACGAGTGTCGTAAATTTCATTTAATCTTATTTTTTTTATTCATTGATGTTTACATTTTATGACTCACCTTTTCTGAAGTTTGAGTTTTTGAGGAATCCAACTACAACATGGACTTTAAACAAGAATTATTAACTTACAAAAGTTTCAAAACAAAAAAAAATTATACATTGGTTTTACAGCAAATTTTTATAATTTTTCTATTTTGTTGTAAACTCTTGTATTTTTCCTCAAACAATTAGTTTCATTGTACAAAATCTTCATTATTCAAGAAAAAAAATTCACGTTTTAAAATAGTATGCACATTTTGAAGATTTTATTATAATAGGCCTGTTCTTTAGGAAGATAAGTAAGTATTTTTATTATAACATGGCAATGGAAGAAACAAAAATATTCAGATATAAATATTGAGATATATATGCATATATATATAATTTTCTTGTGTTATTTTGAAATAGGATGTCATTGACACATATGCTATATTAATGCGACGTCTAGACGACATTGATCCTGAATATTTTCAAATCATAAGTATATCTCACCTTGAATAGCAATTTAGAACACAAAACACTTGAAAGAGTAAAATTTTTAGTTAGACCAATGCATATTCAAATTATTTAAATATTTTTTCCTATCTCCTTCAACTGCGAGTTAATTCAAACATAAATTTTCTCTGCTTTTAAATTTTTTATTTCACTCATTTCGTTTTTTTAATACATAAAAATGGAGATAAACTTAAAAAATCCATCTTGAAATTATGAAGTGCTTGATTGAGATTTGGGAAAGAGTAACAAAATCTCATTAACCTTAAAGATGCGTCCACTAAAAAAGTATAAAAGTATATTTAAAAGATAATATTGCATACAGACTTACAGTTTTGTAGCTTATGAAGATAATTCTCATTATTTATTAAAATTCTGCTTTGGGTTACGATACTATTTAATTTTAATACAAAATGTTTTGCTTATTTCCCTTAATACTTTGCACATATTTTATAAAAATGAGTAATTAAATTATTAAGATCTGCACTAATAAAAAAAATTTCGTTTCCGTTTTCATTTCTAAAGAATGATATAATTCTTTTTACATTATGTATCGCATTAAAACGGTTGTACTTGGAGATAATTCCATACAACATAATATAGAAGTGTATGCATTTAAGCCAAAAAAAGCAAGGATACTTTGTGGTTTATTATATTTAACTTATTTTATGTCCTCTTTTTTTAAAAAATATACAGCCTCACAGTATAATATGATCAATATTGGGATATTGATCAGTAAATACTCCTAATTTACACTGAATATTGGAATTTAGAGCAAAAAGGGTTTTCGATTTAATTTTGAAGACAGAAAATTGAAAACAAAAGAACTGTTGGTTGTATATATATATATATATATATATAATCAACATTTTTGAGCTAAAGTACCCCTCACCAAATCGGCCAATGAAGACCCACAGTGTAGATAAGGCTGGTGCATGTTAAATCTGTCGAGGCTCAAACGCACTCTAGTTAGTGTGGTGTGGAAGTCAGGAGAGGGGGAGCCATCTCAGGTGTCATCCTTGTTACTTGACCATGGTTTAAAATTACGAGGTTTGTCGTTAATGGCCGTAGTGTAGATTTATAATGAGACGTTAATAAACACTTATTCATTCACCTCACCAAATCTGCTTAATATTCAGATTTGTCTTTCAATTTGTAATTTCCAATTGTTTTAAAATGCAAAAGGAAATGAATTTGAAATATTCCAAGAAATGGCAGTACTAAACTAAAAAACTATTTTCTTAACTAACCCGGCATCACTCACGCGAGAAAACGACCCAAAGTTCTCGCGCAGGGTATCTCATACCCAAGAGTGTCTTGTGGCGATATCTAAGTAAGCCAGTAACTACCTCTGAACTGGGGTGATCACTTCTGTCAAGTGGAAATGTTACTGGGCTTCAGATCCAGCACCGTTTACATTCTGTTTTTACCGTAAAATCTGTATGCAAAAGATAAAGAGGAAGAAAAGTAGGAAATACAATACATATTTATTACATTTTCTCACGTAAAATTAGTTTTTCTGTTTTTTTATAAGGGCATTCAGTACATTGTTTATACTCCCCTTTAATCTCATCATGAGGGAGTGCAATGTTTTCACTGGATTTTAATTTTTCTTTTTAATCTGTATCTTTTTTTAAACTAAACTCGCAGGAGTAAACTTCTTTATTCTTTAAATTTAAAAAAAATTGAAATTTCTTTTTTATTTTCTCTTATTGTTCCAGCAATAGTTTATTTTTCAAAAGTTCATCTTAAAGTGGATAAAATGTGTACTGGTTGACTCCTTTTAAATTATGTTCTTCCGAAGTGTGTTTTTGTCTCTACATATAAATCATTTATTTTCAACAGTGTCTCCCTCTTCTAAATCTAGATCGATTTCAGTGGAGGAATCATACTTGCTGTTATACTACTCACCATTTGGTTCTTCTTCATCTTAACCATGAAGAGAATTTCTTAACTCGAAAATGCTGTTGTATTATATCTATTAAATTCTGTATCTATTAAATTACTTAAATATCACATTTTTTAATTATAACTACAATAATACGCCACAACATAAGGAAGATTTATAACGTGATCTCATGTATTCAGAACTGCAAAGGTGATTCACGCGCAGGATATGACATACCCGAAGAGGCGGTATCCAAAAATATATATTTAGTATTCGTCTACAAGCTAAGGCCCCTCAAAGGATATGACCTTAAAGTCAGCTACATGATAAACTATCCATTTTCCAAAAAAAGGTTTAGAAGTAGCGTTGAAAAGAGATTGACAGTTAACAGGCTGGGTGGCGTGGTTGGTTTGTCGCTGGCCTTCTACACCCAAGGTTGCGGTTTCGATCCTGGCCCAAGTCTGTGGATTTTCATGATGCAGAAAATCGACAGTGGTCCTATCGTATGATTATGCGGCATGTAAAAGATCCCTAGAGTGTCTGTTTGGCATGGATGTTCTCTGCAAAATTAAATCCTTGTACAAGTTCGCATCGTCAAGAGATCAGGTGGCTCCCTCTGGGGAGAAAACTGGGTGTCAAAATTGCTTGATGTAATTGGTATAGCCCATATGGTGCAGCGCTAAAAAGTGATACCTGCTTCTGGGGAATGTACTAGGTATGCAAAAGTTTAAAATACCAATGCGCAGCCCCATTAGGGGAAAAAAGTTACACTGTAGGTGTGACACACTCTGCATGAGAATTTCCGGCTTAAAAATAAGGTTTTTTATTATTTATTATAAATTTATTTGTCACTTACACTTTTACATTGGCATTTGCAAACTGTTTATTAATTTAGAAATACCTTAAAATGAATTAAGTGAAAAGCTTTATTGCTATAAAAGTTAAAATATACTATGTTAAATTTTTAAGAGGATTTCCCGAGAGCTTAAATATTCATTTACAGTACAAAAACTTTATTATTTTTTCGAAGCTTTAATTTTAAAGGAATGAAATGTTGGCATTATTCCTTTTTATACCGTAATTTTTTCAGGGATCAAATAATGTCATTTTTTTAAGTATTTTCAAAATCTTAGATATGAGCAATGACAAAAAGAAGTCTTCTATCAGTAAAAATGATTTGCTAAAAACATTTGCAAGCATTTATTTTCAAATTAAATATATTTTTAAAAATTTTAAATGCACTTAAAAAATTTTAATCAGTCACATTTTTAAATTAGTTTTAAATATATATGATTCATACAAAAGAAAAATCCTCAAATACACTGCTAAAACAAATTAGGGTAACACATGGATTTAATCAAATTACGCAAACGTTTTTTGTCTTCTGAAAACTAACATAAAACAAAACATCCTTAGTCTAAAGTGTAGCAGAAAACAGAAGAAGAAAACTTCCTATGCAAATCAACGTTCATGACGTCAAACACTAGAAAAAGGAAAAAAGGGACAGAAATGGAGATTTTGCAAAAGCTGTTGTTTTCCGTTGTCTAAAATTCAATATTTTGGCTATTATTTTGAAAAAAGGTGACTGGAAAATATCACGATAATGTGAATTACCGGAATCCATTGCTTGATGTATTATCAGGAGACTGGAATCCAGTCAAACGCAAAGAACTATAGCGGATGCTTATGAAGTGGCAGAAATGTCATTTCAAGACTGTGGTATCGATTTCAAGAAACAGGGCATGTGCAACCTCAGCAAGGACAAAGTCGTCTATGTACTACCACAGAAAAATATGATCGTCATATCCTATTAATAGCTCGTCGAGACTAAACAGCCAATGTGACGCAGATTCAAAGACAGTTTCTTTTAGCAACCATGGTAAGGGTCTTGCACCAAACAATCCAAAATGGGTTTTATGTGGTTGGTCTGTATGCACATAGGCCAATGGTGTGCATTCCATCTACAGTAAGACACCATATGGTCTAAAAAAAGTGGGCTGCAGAACCTCAAGTTTGGATGCAAAGTAATTGGAGTCAAGTGCTTCTTACGGACGAGTCCTGATTCAGTTTAGAGTGTGACACCAGACATATTTTGGTATGGTGAGAAAGGAGCTCTCTAAATAACTTTAGATTCGTTCAGAAAAGATCACATTACAGACGAGTTTTTTTGATGGTATGAGCTGAAATAAGAGCATATGCAGACGTTTGAACCTGCATATCGTTCGGAAAGGCAATTCGACGGCTTAAAGGTATGCAGATGAGATCCAGAGGCTCTATGTCGTGCCTTTGCGATCGCAGCTATTTGCGATTCCTTTCTTTTAATGCTGGACAATGCCAGACTTCGTACAGCTCATCTTGTAGAGAATTAATTTTCTTGAAGCTGAAACAATACAGTGCATGGAGGGAACAGTATGCTCTCCTGATCTAAGTCTTACCCAGCATCTTTAAGACGCACTCAGATGATACGTAGTTACAAGACCAAGACCTTCTGACACTCTCGAAGACTTGGAGATTGCCTCTCATCAAGAGGGGAACCGTAATGTCCAAAGTTTCATCGATAACCCCATCATATCTATGTTAAGCAGGTGTATGGGAATCTTAGCAGTTTGGGGAGGACCACACGCTGTATTAAGTATACTCTGCATCATTTCCAAACAATCATTCTTTGTCATTTACATGTAACCAACTTTTTGCTCCCAAAGCATAATTTCATGTTCCTTATACCATTCCAAATAATTACAGTTCCTATACAATTATTGTTGCTTCTTTTTTCTGTATTGTGTTTTGTTACACCTGTGTTCTCCATTTTGCGCCCATGCATGGCTATCTCTCTAGAATCTCTTCCCTTTTTTGCTTGCTCCCCTAATTTTTTGAGCAGTGTATATCCTTCACTAATATCTTCCTTTAAATAATATAATCCACGTGAACAGTGAATTAAAATATGGGTGATTATATGAAATCACAAAATCCCTTTTCCATCCCACTTTCATTCTTATTTTCTGCTTAAAAATTATCTAAATATTTGTCTAGACAGTATTAATTAGTTTCCTTTATACTCGGAACTATTATTACTCTAACATAGTGTACAATATTCAGTACAATTTTCCTAAAGATTTAAGTAATCAATACATTCTTTTCTTTCATCTTTATTCTGAATATAAATCCTTTAAATCCCAATTTGAAGTAAGGTATTGGGTCAAATAAATGTAACGCTTGTCCCGAATTCGCAGTACAACAGTCAATAGATGAGCCCAGAAATGAGGATAAATGTTGTAATAAATCTAACTACTAAGCGCTTAATACCTTGGAACGTCTCGATTGGGATAACACTTTACGAATACATTTGAGTTTTGGCGTTTGAATAGTGATTGGACTCATTAGTAGTACAGAATACTTATCGATTCTGATAAAAGCTATTCTATAAAAGTACAGCTATAAATTAATATTTAACATAAGAATATATATATTATACCACTGTAATGATTTTTGTTGAGGCTTTCTGATTTATTTTCAGTGTTTATAAGCAAATATTCTTCTCCGTTAACTTTTAAAACTGGGTAAACAGTTTTTTTAATTACATTAAAGCTTAATATACATCAGCTTTCAAGTTGCTGGTTATAAAAAATGAGAAATAAAAATCTATATTATATACAATTATTTAAATTTTCTATACGAACAGGTTTTGATCAGAACTTGTTATTTCTAATAATCATCAAATTTAGAGAATTATGTAGGGCTCGTGTAGACGAAATAAAATTAGTACTTAAAATATTGAATTGTGTGTATGTGTTGGGGGTGAGTGTGTAATTTATCGCTAAAACGTTCTATTGCCTTGCATACTTATATTCACCATATATTCTTAGATATTTAAAAATATTTTAATTAGTTCAGTAATTTCATTGCACTGTAAACCACCATTAATTTTAATTCTACTGTCACTACATATTCAAAGCATTCTAAATGCATTTCTGTTTCTGTGAAATTTCCTTAAATTCCGTGACTTTAAACAGCGAATCAACATCTGCTTCGAAATTTATACCTTCAATCTCATGCTTAGCTACTTCATATGAATTGGAATAATAATATTTTGTTATGTACGTAATGGTCCTAAAGTTGTAGTGGTTGTATAGCCGAATGTTCAGGGGAGCGATAACAGATTTTTTTGTCAAAAAAAATCAATTATGTACAGTATGTATTCTTTTAATAGACGTTTTTAATATATACACTCAAGAGCCAAAACATTATGACAACCCCTACATTTTGCAATGAACTCGCCTGGATGACGTGGAGGGCACGTGATCAGGTGGAAGTGGTATTTAACTGCTGCTGGAGAGTCTGAACAATCATTCTTTCACTTACTTCTGTGTGTGATGGGAAAGGCTGCGGATCTAAGCGACTTCGATAGAGGGCAGATTGTAATGGCTCGAAGGCTCGGAACAAGCATTTCCGAAACTACACGACTCGTGGGTTGTTCGCGATCTACAGTTGTTAGTACTTATGCAAAGTGGATGAATGACGGTGAAACCAGCAGTAGACGACATGGTGTTGGACGTTCACACGCTATCAATGAAAAAGGTCGTCGGAGACTGTCTCGCATGGTGAAGCAAAACTGAAGCCAGACAGTGGCTCAGCTGACAGCCAAATACAATGCAGGGCCAAGTAGAATAGTATCGGAGCACACTGTTCAGGGGATTCTGTTGGATATGGGGCTACGCAGCAAACGTCCCACTCGTGTGCCTTTGCTGACCAAGCGTCATCGCCAACTGCGCTGGGCCCGGGAACATCACGACTGGTCCATGGATCAGTGGGAGAGAGTTGCGTGGCCAGATGAAACACGGTTTGTCATTCATCACGCCGATGGCCGTATCAGGATACGCCGTCTTCCAGGTGAACATTTGCTCCCTCAATGTACAGTAGGTCATACACAGGCCGGTGGTGGCGGTATTATGCTTTAGGGGACGTTCTCTTGGGCGTCTCTGGGACCCGTGGTTGTGGTAGAGTGGACCATGAATGCTACAGGGTATCTGAACATCTTTGCGGACTAGTTGCACCCTTACATGGCCTCTGTTTTTCCAGCTGGAAATGGAATGTTCCAACAGGACTACGCCCCGTGTCACAAGGCTAGAATTGTGTTGGAGTGGTTTCAGGAACATAATGCTGAATTCCAGTTAGTGTCCTGGCAGCCTAACTCACCGGATCTCAATCCAATAGAACACATTTGGGATGTCATGGGACGGCAGCTCAGAGTTCAAAGACCACCAATTCGTAATATCTCGGACTTGAGTGACCGTTGCTTAAACATCTGGTACAATCTGTCTCCGGCCATCTATCAAGGACTTGTAGCATCTACGCCAAGGCGGGTTGAAATGTGTTGCGCGCCAAAGGTGGACCAACTCGTTATTGACAGGTGGTCATAATGTTTTGTCTCTTGAGTGTAGATGTGTATAATATGTACTTTTTAAAAATGCTTTAAAATAATTTCATATATATGCACAATAGTTTATTTATTACATAGTTTCAAATTTAAATGTGTAAGAAAAAAATTTCTCTTCGTGTATTTTGGGAGTTATTTCCTACTCTTTTGATAATTCGAAGTCTTGATAATTCAAAGATTTTCATTGGCCCCTTCAACTTTGAATAATTGAGAGTCGACTGTATATGCTATAACATCTTGCTTAAATAATGGACCTAATTTTAAAAGAAAATGTCATTACATTTCTTTACATTAATTAACTTTCAATTACATTAATAAATTTCTTTTAACGTTTCAATTCAGCCAAATTAAAACTCACAAAAAATAGTATATTTATTCATTTATCAAAAAAAAAATACTGTAACTAATGCAAATCATCATGGTAACAAATGTTTGTGGGCTTAAAAATTAATTTTATTTTCCTACTTCAAATTTTATTTTTTCATTAACTTTTTACAAAATAATCAGAAAATTAGATGTTTAATTGATCACACGAAAGTGCAAGATAGTACTAAGTTGTATGAATGTGATATATTTCCATTTCGTGATATAGACCAGGGGTTGGTAAAATTTTTGCTGTGGAGTGCCAAACCAATCAACTTGTATGATTCACCGTGCCGGACAGTATGACGTTTTTGAAACACTTCGATTCCCGTGTTAATGCATGCAGAATTAGAGGATAAGGTTAATAATTAAGACATTTACATTTTTATTATATATTTTATATATATATATATATATATATATATATATATATATATATATATATATATATATATATATTATATATATTGCATCATTCAATGATATTTCTTAACATGAAAATAAACAGCATAAAATATAATTGTCTCTTTAGCAAAAGTAAAAATAATAAATTTGTGCATATATTATATAGTTTTAAACATATTTATTAAAATAAGCAATATACAACGTAAAATATAAATATTTCTCTTCATTACAGTGAAATGAAAAGATAAATAAAAAATTTAATGCGAATCTAGTGCTTGAGCACCACTCGACTTTCATATCGCAAAATCAGGGGTACATTTGTTATTTTCAATGTGACACAATTCTGAGCATTGAGTTGTTAAACGATTTCTTTGTGGACTCAAAATATTTTTCATATAAGAAATGAATTTTTACTTTAATATGTAGAATCAAAAGTGAATAACAGAGTACTTGCAATTTTCTCTCATCTAAAAATTAAATTCCTGCAGCAATGACATTCAATAATTTACAAAATAGCTGTAAATTCAATTTTTGATTTGCATTTCAGATTTTTTAGTAATTCCGCAAATTTCCATAATTCTGAAGATGTTTGTCAAATAAGGTCCATTACAAATTTATCAACTTCAATCAATTCGAAAATTGACAAATTTGTGAAGTAGTGCATAGGGCCACTGAGAATTGTACCGCGTGCCACATGTGCCACGCGTGCTATAGGTTGACGACCAATGATACAGACAGTTTCTTGAATCTTTTACATTATTTAAGAAGTATATAAACTTCAAATTTATTCCATTTAAATAACAAATACTCTTTTTTTCCCCTAGAATTATGATTTCCCTTCTTTAAGGTATCCGAATACTTGCGACAACTTTTTTAAAAAGAAATTGGTGATAGGGGATTATTTTATAGTTTTTAGATTTGTTTAGCATATTTTTAAAAAAATATGCTAAAATTAAGAAGAGAAAAAGAAATAATTATTACTACAATGGGGAAAAAATAGGCAAAAATTCACAAAAAATAACATCGCTGCCCCCGTTTGAGCATTTAAAAAAAAAAAGCACATTTCTAGTAAAACGCGTTTTAAAGTATGAGATCTTGCTTAAAGTAATGGCATCTGCTTTTACTAAAACACTTGTAGTTTTTGTTCTAGAGAACGGAAAATAATAAACTTGGTATTTTTATAAAGCTAATAAGATGGCCTATGAAATAAAAGTATTAAAAAAATGTAAATTTTAGCGAAATTCACAGTTTTAGGGTAGTTGGATATCTTAAGCCTAAGTATGCAATGCTTTTTATCGTCAAACCTTACACATTGAAAGTACATGTCTCAAAATATAAACATCTATCTTAAATTTAAATTCACTATGGCAAGGAATTATACACTTTGACATATAAACTACTTCATTCTATAACATGCATGAATTTCATGCTTCAAAATTTGTGTTTTTGAAATAGAATTTCAATCTGTGCCTTCTTAAGACATTTTAATTAAAAGATAACTGCAACTTTCTTATTTGCATTTTTCCATTATGAAATGGGAAATGTGTATCTTTTGATTGAGTAGTTTCTTCACCGCTAAGGCTTTATTCGCGAATTGTTCTTTTGATTAATAATTCTTTTGAAGTTCCAATTTTAATACTCGAGTAACCAATTCAAAAATATGCACAAGCAAATACATATTTAAAGAGAGATCCTGCTGAGTTTTAATGAGATTTGTCAAGCAACCATTTTTACAATTTTATTTATCTATAAAAAATTGTTTTAAAAAGAAAAAATTGGCTATATTCAGAATTAAATTTAGTATAATACTGTTTAAACTATAAATTCAAGTAGATAGAATACATTTAACAATATTATTGTTGATTTTTGCTTATAGCGTTTTAATTCACATTATAAAGTCAGACAATAGATTATAATTAAACATTAAATAGAGGCAAATATTTTGATTTCAAATGGTTATTGTACACGTATTAATGAATTTTAGAAATCTCTTGAGTTTGCATATTTGAAAATTATATCACTTCAATTACATATTTGCTTAAACTTGCCAAGTGTAATAATTATTTAAATGAGATTACTAAGCATTTATTTTAAAATTTAAATATACATAAGACGTTCGCGAATATTAAACGTGAATTCAAATCATAGTAAATTATGTTTCGCAAAGTATCTACAAAGAAGTAAAATACAAAGTGTACATTTGAAAGAATATGAAAGCTATCAACTCCAAGCGTCTGAAGTGTAAAGTCAATGACTTTCTGATTAACAGCCTCAAAATAACAAGTATTAATAATATTCTTAGTTAACACACACTTGAATGATCCCAAGACTTGATTAGATCTTCTCCATATCACTGCTTTCTTGCATAATTCCAATATCTGTTACTGAAAGAGGCAGACATCGTAGGCTGACAGCCTTCACCTTATATGGGTTTGAACATAGGATATGTAATGTTACACTCATTGTAGCGTGAAGAAATCCTTCTTTAACGAATCAAGATGGCGGATGTACTCAGAATTTTAATCTTGCGTGATAGGTTCCGGCAGAATACATCAGTGAATAACGTGTTGCGAAAATTAAATCGTCTGCTTTGAAAATATTGATCGAGGAATTTCTCGTTTCATACAAATCATAAATGTTATGTATGTGTGAATATTTTCACCGTATAATGATATTCAATTCATTAATGTAATGTTTAATCGTGTACATTTGATTAACATGAGACATGTTTCAGGTTCTACGATAAGAGTGGTTTATCAAACTGTGATCAAGTTTAATTTAAATATAACTGGATATTTTTGTTAGAATAACTTTTCGTTTAACGTGCGTAAGTGGAGATGCTTTTAACGCCTTGCGTTCCAGACTGTTCTTTCTAGTTGTTGTTGTTGTCTCGTTGTGTCCAAAAGTGATAACGGATGAAAATATTTGCTGGAAATCGACGAATAAGACAGTGACTTTATTACGGATTTATCTATTAGAAATGAAGAAGATGAAGAAATAAAATAAAAATGGTAATAAACTTATGTAAAGTATATGCATAAGTGTTTTGTTCCAAGGAACACTTCGAGCAATTTCACAAATATTTATGATTTTAATTTTCCTATTTTTTCAAATTTTTGTAACCCAAATATTTTTTAACTTGTGAGTGATTTCCCCCTGAAGTCGCTCCATCACCCTCCTGCCTACCTAACGGGGTGGGAGGAAACAAAGCATGACCAGAAACTTCCATAATAATTATTATTTTATTATTATTCAAGCACACTAATCAACCACAAGTTGAACCACTAGAGGATGCCCTAGGAGTGATATAAAGAAAGCCATAAACCCTAAGTGAATAAGCGCAAGTAATCAGTTTAATTTAAATTAAACCATCTTACACTATAAATTCCCAATCCACTAATTTAGTATAGTGGCAAATTCCGTTCTCAACTCGTGAATATCAATTAAATCTCACCTTCGTAAAGCCGAAACAGTTTCTCCGCTCCTTCTCTCTTACAATTACAAAACCCTGACTTTATATAGACAAACTAATCTCCATATCAGGATTTCTTTTTGAAAGGGATGACTGGATTTAACGCAAATGCTAGCCCTAAGTTTCCCCAAGAGAATTAGTGTGAAAGTCGCGTAAAGATCCGTCACAAGCTTAACTTTTGTATAATGTTGTACAATCCCACAATAAAAGTAAAACTACATTATAATGTTTCCTGGGCTGGGTACACTGGTTGTACACCTAAATAAGCCATGTAACCGAATGAGGTTACAATGGGATTTTGCTCTATACATAGCATGTAACGACTAGTGGTTAAGGGATGGATAGCAATTTTAATGATTTTATTTAATGCTAAAGGGAAATTCAAATGTTTGCAATGCTTGTAATAAATGCAAAACTTCTTTGCCCGTAAGATTTCTGTCATGAAGTTTTAAAAAGTTCATTTTCGAAATACATTAAAAAATTTACAATGTATATTAATGTGATTAAATTTTCAATTTTTAAACTTCTGTTGCTATATCATTTCAAGGTAGCTGATGGTACAAAACTGATATTTAAAATGATGAATTTTAATGGATTGTCTTCTTAATCGTTGAAATTTTAAGCAAATAACATTTAAACATCAGTTCATTTTGTAATCACGCAGAAATTCGAACATATTTCCTTTAATTTCTTACTTAATCAAAATACGTATTGAATGTAAATACAGACATTATTAGACAATTCATTTTTCATAGAATCTTATAACAAATGTACTTTTCAAATATGTGCAAGGAAAAAATTTCTACATTTAAGAGATTATGTAAAATTTAGCACATGTACATTTTTTTCATCCTAAATTCTTCTAAATAGCATTGATAAACAAGTAAATCGTTAATCTTTATACTAAAAGTATTAAAATAAACAATTTTAGAAATATATTAGGAAAGTGAAAAGTAAATTTGAAAATACAAAGAGGTTTATATGGCTCCACAAAAGTTAATCGTTGAAATAAATTTCAATTATATTAAACTATAAAAACACGAAAAAATTAAAATAAAATTTAAGTTACATTTGCAAGAATTATTCCATTCACCTATAAAAGCTTAAGTGTATAATTATTATAATCAAAATATAATGTATATTGCTATTTTTTTTTCTTTAATTTTTACTCAAGAAGTGATAAGAAAATAATATACATATCACAAATTCTGTACTACTTCTTTAGCAAATAGGAAGAACTAAAATAATTTATTTATTTTTAAGCACCTTTCGCAGTGATTTAGGTTTCACTGGGTACGAATTAAATCAATACATATTAGTATAAGATAGAAGACTACTAATATATAAGAAATTTGAGTTATTAATATGCTTTATAGTAAATTGAAATACAAGTTTCAAGATAAACGTCAAAAATCTATTAAAACGTTTCAAAAGAGATCAAGAGCTCTTAAGACATTCATTTAATTTGAAGTTATTTGGGTCATAAGCCCTTGTGGATCTATGTAAAGATCTCTTTAATCGCCATGGAACTCTCGAAGTTCTTAAGTGCATGATGAAAGGATTAATAAAATAATATAATGCATGATATAAATTAAATATAATTTCATGACATGGACTCAATAATTTGTTAAGGTTTTTACATACACGTATTTATTGTCTTACTACATGAAACGTTTATACAAGGTGTCCCAGTATTATCGGGATAAATATTAAGATGAGGTAGTGACTACAAGGATTCTGATTTACATAGCAACCCATGGTCGGAAACGTCTTCGTTCGGTGAAAGGTGGCTTTGTTCACAACAGCATTTAAGGAAATAGACCTGCATTACTGCAGTTATTAAAACAATCATCAAGCCAGAGGAGTATGGAACAGTTTTATGAACACCTAGCTAGCTTATATGCACCTGATTTACTGATCAGCAGAAGGAATTACATTAGTAGCAAAAAGATTGTATCGTGAAAGGTACCCACAGGTCATTAACACTAGACAACTGGATGTTTGCTAATTTGCACCACAATTTGTGACGGTACTCTTTGAAAACAGTATGAGTGTAATGGTTTGCCTACATGTTGCAAAACACGATGAACATTACTCCAAAATCCTCCTATGGTTGTAGCGAAGCTCTTACGCTGGTACTCGGATTCCTTCGAACATTATCCATTTTGCTCTATTCCGGAAGTTTGGGTAACTAGTGGTCCACCGTCACTATGCATAATACCTCGTAATGATCCATATTTACACAAATTGTGATGCAAATTAGTAAATATCCGGTGGTCCGAAGATATTTTCTGTAATATCCTTCAAGATACAATCTTTCTACTTCTCGTGCATTTATTTCTGTCAATCCGTAAATTAGGTGGATACCTGCCAGCTCAGTGTTTGTAAAACATTTATTTCTCCTCTGGGGATGATACCAGCTCAAATGACTGTTGTAATTAATGCGTGTCTGTTTCCTTAAATGATCTTGTGAACAACGCAACCTAGTGCCGAACGAAGACGTTTCCGACAATTGGTTACTATGCAAATCTGCATCATTGCTATGTCCCCTACCTCTCCACAAAGCTTGTCCGAACAATCCTGGGACACTCTGTATAAGGTATTCGTTGCCGTATGTATAAAGTTTGTAAAGAGCATAGAAATACCGTTACGTGTTAACCCTTTTCGCTGTGTAGTGTTACGTCTGCTACGTGTACTTTACCCGTGGAAATCACGGGATGCGCAACGAGAGAGTTAATATAGAAAATTTTGCTCTCTCTTTCTCTCTTAAGTACGCATAGCATTAACTTTCATTCTTGTATCGAAAATTACTGTTGCGTAATTGCTTGCCGAGGTAGCTTAGTGGTCAAGGTCACTGAATTGTGGAAGGCGTTTCATGAGTTCGAGCCAAGTGCCACTGAAGAACCACCGTGTAGAGGGTACCTATGCATGTTAAATCAGTCGGGGCTCAAACGTCTTCCTGTTAGTGTAGTGTAGAAGTTGGGAGAGGGGATGTCAGTCCAGGTGTCATCTTCGTCACTTGACCGTGGTTAAAAATTACGTGGTCCATCTCCAATAGCCCTTGTACAGCTTTATAATCCGACGTTAATATAACTCTCACTCCCTTGCTCACTAAGTCAAATGGAACGCCAGCGAAAAATTTACTCCAGCTTTGAAGTACGCGGAACAGTATGATTTTTGTGAGCAAAAAAAAGTATCCTTGTACGGATATTGATCATTAGATATCGATGATGTATGTCTTACAAACAGACAAGCAATGTCTTGTCTAGCCATGATGAAAGGTTCCCAAAGAAGGTCTTATTTGCTTGGCAAATTCAGAAAGGCAAGGAACACCAAAAGCATCGATTAAAACCCAGTTAGTACAGTTTCAACCTGAGATTTCCATGTCTTCCGAAATTTGAAAGAATATCTAGAAAAACTCCATTTCACTATAAATGGCAAAGTTAAGACAGCAGATTTGTGCTGTCTCAACAACCAAAAGGTAAATTCCTACTATTAGGGCATTAAATGGTTAGAAGTCTAACAAATGTTTATAGTTTAGTGATTACGCAAGGAAATAGCTATGTATTGACTGCCGCAATAAAATGTTATTGACCTTGATAGTGTACGAGTGTAATTTACTTTCTGAACTTCTGCATTAAAATATATGTATTATACACTGCTCAAAAAATTAGGGAAACAAGCAAAGAAGTTGAAGACACCGTTATGTTACCGTACCACGATAGCCATGCATGTGGAAAATGGAGAATACAGGTGTAAGAAAGCTCAATACAGAAAAAAGAAGCAAAATACAATTAGTGAGCTTTAATTCTTTGGAGCAGTATAAAGAGCATGAAATGATGCTTCTAGGCTACAATTCCTCAAAGAGGGCAATCTCCTCATACCGGACAGTAAGCGAAGGCTGTGATCTTGCTAGATGCGTCGTCCGAATGTGTCTCAAACATTTTGGATAAGATCTAGGTCAGGAGAACATGCTGGCCACTTCATACAACGTATTATTTCAAGAAAGTTATCCACAAGGTTTTTTTTTATCCAATGGGCTGCGGATTGGTATTTTTACCATTGCAGACCTAGTGCATCCCCAAGAGCTCTTTAGTGCGGCGCCGTATAGGTGGATACCAATCGACGCAGGTAATTTTGACCCCCAGTTTCCTCCACAGAGGGAGGCACCTGAGCTCTGACGGTGCGAACTTGTACCAGGATTTAATTTTACCGAGAGCACCCAAGCCAAACAGACCATCTAGGGATCTTTTACGTGCCATATAATCATACGACATGCCGCCGTCGATTTTCTGCATCGCGAAAATCCACCGACTTGGGCCGGAGTCGAACCCGCAACCTGGGGTGCAGAAGGCCAGCAACAAACCAACCACGCCACCCACCCGGTATTAGTTATTATACTGCATTAAAAGAAAGAAATCACCAATTTCTGCAGCATAAGTTACGATATGGGATCTTAGGATCTGTTTTTCATATTTTGAACCATCAAAGTGCCATTTTGTATTATATACAGGTCAGTACGTCCACCTATGCTGATGCCAGCCCATACCATCAAACCACCTAGTCTGTAATGCGATTTTTACTGAACAGATAGATAGTTATTTCAAGGGCATATTTCTCGCCATTCCAAAACACGAGTGGCGTCAGTTTCTAAGCAGAATCCCGACTTGTCCCTAAACAGCACTTGACTTCAATCCCTTCGCATCATTCCCGATGTTCAGCAGTCCGCTTCCTTCGGACAGCACGGTGTCTTGGAGTCAACGAATACACACCATCCGTATGAACCACAACGAATACATACAGACCATCTGTATGAAGCACTTTCGGATTGTTTAGTGTGAGACCTTTCGTCTGTTTCCCAAAGAAACTGTCTTTGATTCCGCGTCACATTGGCTGTTCTGTCTCAATGAGCTGCTTATGGGATTTTTTGCAGTGGTAACCCGTGGGTAGTTATGTGTCCTAGTTGATGTCTAACATACCCTATTTCTTAGAATTACAGTGACATTTTCATAACACCATCCGTTACAGTGTTTTATGTTTGCGCGTATGCCAGTCTCTCGATAATACACCAAGCCATGGATTTCGGTAAATCCCGTTGCCGTGATATTTTCCAGTTCCCTTTTTTCAAAAGAACAGCCAAAATTTGAGTTTCACTCTGAGACAATGAAAAACAGCAGCATCTATGAAATCACGATTTCTGCAGTTTTTTTTCTTTCTTTTTTTTCTTGTTTTTGACCCCATGTACGTTGATTTGCACATGTAGTTTTCTTCTGTTTTCTACTACACTTCATACTATGAATGTTTTGTTTAACGTTAGCAATCAAAGTGAATATTTGCGTAATTTCGATACATCCATGTGTTCCTCTAAATTTTTAGCAGTGTAGGTATGTGACAAAAATATTTTAAGTAAATCAATTCTTGACCTGTTGCAATTAAGAGAACATTTCGTATGTCCTGTTAATGAAATATGTATTGCTTTGAAAATAATAATCTTTGTTAGTAAAGTCTTCAAATGAGAACAGTTTCTTTCTGTCTAACTGAAAATAATTATTCTTATATAGGTGGAGTGCACATCAATTGATTGATTGTTTACTAACGTAGCATTTAGAAGCAACACGAAACAACTTAACTCGTAATTTATAATGATGACCAAACTAAATTTAAAATTTCTCAAGAATAACATAAAATTAATTAATTTTGGGGGGGAAAAGAAAACTTTAGAAATAAAAAGAAAGTAAAAAAAAACTTAAAAAGCGTATTTTAAAGTTTATAGCGCAAGTGCTTGAAAAGTACTTTGAAATTTATGGTAGTAAATGTATGGAATGTTTTTAAGGGATTGAACAAAATACTTGATCACATGTTTATTAAAACATAAATTAACTGTTAATGCTTCATTAGAAGAAAATTTTATATAAATAACCCTTTGTAATGATTAAGGGGAAATAAGATTAATTAAACTCGTCCTTAAAACTAGTATCAAGACTTAAAATGTATTGAGATTCACAAAATTACTTTCTCAGACATTATTGATCTTAAATATAACAAATTGTTTGTAAACTTTATTTCTAATACTAATACGATACATTTTTCATATGCATATATTATGTAATATACTGCTATGTACAATGTATAATACAATATGTACTTTGCATACAATATCACACAATGCTCACTCACTACAATACAATAAAATGGACAAAATATAATGTAATATGCATCAAATACAAATTCGTATTCAATTTAATTATTCAGTTTTTTTTGTGAATATATACATATATTTTTTCATTAACATAAATTGAAAAACGGAATATCAACCTTTAAAGTAATGCTAAACTAATTTAGTTTTATAATACATTACTTTGTGATTAAATATATATTTTTAGAAACATTATTGCAGTACAGAATATCAGTTATATATACATTAAATAATACTTTGTAGACGATTTAATCATAAATGTCTAGTCTTAAAATGGAGTTAATATCTCTTAATTCCATTTTCCCATTTCGAGGTAAGATAGATATATGTTTAAGGTAGGAGAACTTATTATTGTGTAATATATATTATAAAAGAAGATATTAGATTTATTGTATAATTAGAGCAAATGGATAGCTCTTCTTATTATTTGAGGTTGTATATTACCATATGAATAGGTGAGAATTTTACATAATACAAAAGATTCCTTTGTATCAATTATTTAACTGCTGCACATATTTTTTATTTGCCCAATGAATATAATCAAGCTTATTTAATTATTTATTAACCGAGTCTTAAAGCAATTTCTTTTGTTCCAATGATTCTCATTGTCTTCTAACGTAATGATAATTTGCTTCCCCATGTTTATTCTTCAAAGCTCCCGATCTTTTTAAATGCTGCAACCGTTAAAGATGAACTTAGAACTCGGTACTGACTCATATATTATTGTGAGAAAGATAATTTTGTCACTTTGGCTCGTCTTAACGTTTTCTTCAGAAAACTGGTTCGCTTCCTCTAATTAAATGTAAAATTTAGAACTTTCATGACTTAAAAGTTCAAAGAGTTGCTCGTTGTTGTTTTACTTCGCTTTAATTTAAACAAGATGTGAGGATTTCTTTCCAAAATTTCCTCACAATGGATTGTTGCCGAATGACGAAGTGGTGTGCATGTTAATATATTATTTGTCTTCCCATGTATTAAATTATTTTTAATCAGGTCAGTTTAAACAGATGTGCACGTTGTATTTAATGTCAAGAATATAGTATTTTCGAATGACAGTCAGATTTCGAAGAAAATATTTTAGATTCGCAATGTCCAAACTTCCTAGCAACATCATGTAATTTCACTCAACGTTTTAATGTACAGTAATATCCGGGGTACAACGCGCACCTATACTTTCAATCTGCCTCTTTTTTTTTTTTGAAATTTTAAGGTATGTTTACTGTATAACGCATACCCCCTCCCCTCTTTTTTATGAAGAAACTTAAAATGCACATGTGCAATGCTCTTACGTCTTTAAATCATTTTTCTAGGTATTATCACAGATTTTTGAAAAAATAGTCTACTTCTAGAACTTCTAAAGCATAAGATATATCATTTTTTTAAATAAACAATATTTCGACATACATAGAAATCTAACTTTTTTTATGCTCGTTTTTTTTTAAATTTTTAAAGCTATTCTTTTTATACCCAGCGTATGAAGCGTACCCACAAATTTCGATCCAATTTTTTGTGTTAATAGTTACGCCGGATTTTACTGTAGTTCAATTAATTCTAAATTCATTAATACATTCATTAGATTATGAGTTATTGAATCGAACGCATGCAATTAAATAAGTATTGATTTGGCAATTAATGATAGTTTTTAATTTTCACTAATTAAGAAGTACCATGTTTTTTTTTTTTTTTTTTTGAAAAAATATCCTAGCATTTCTTTAAAAAATTATGCTATTACGGAATTTTTATTAATCACATAAAGTTACGTAAAGGATTAAATGCACTTATGCAATGTGTAAAAAAATAATTAAGCTATCAAACATAATTTTCTCTGTCGTTTTAATTGTTGTAATCCCACCAATTAAGTAATTTTTCATTAGTGATAAGTGTTATTCTAAATTGTTTACTGCCATTTAACGTAATGTGATTTAGATTCTGAAAGCAGATACTTTTTCTCTATTTTCACATCAACCTTACTAGTAAAACAAATTTTAATTGCAAGCTTAAATTCGAGTTAAGATGGAATCAAAGGAAAGATAAGCTGTTTAAAAAATATGCAATTAATTTAGTTTGGGTCCCACTTAAAAAAATGTAATTAACTTCATACCATTTATGACCCTGGCTGATAAACTGCACAATTTTTATCCTTCTAAAGCTAAAAACCGTCATATGTTTTGCTTATTTGGAAATAATACTTTGAATTAAGGAGTTACAAAGACTCTTATCAGTTAAACACAAGCTTATATAAAAAAGGCAATTCTTTCTAATTAGTACGTCTCAAATTAAATATCAACTGACACTTAAGATATCAAAATGTTTAAGTTTATCCTTTTAAGATAACTGTAAAGCTGTCAAGAAAAATTATACAAATCTTTCTGATAAAAATAATCTTTGATTTGAAAGCTTTTATAATAATTTCACATTTAACAGAATGTACAATTAATTCAACTGAAATAAGCAGATATACTTACCATTATTAAATACTTAAGTAAGAAATACTTAATGAGATATACTTTTATATAATAAAGAGTGTGTGCAACAGAACATAATATATCAATCAGAATACATCGTTTACACAAATGGTCCCTTTTCAATTCCTATTATTAGCTCGCACCCTCCCTGTATATATATTTATTTATATATCTTGTTCAAATTTTCAATCGTTAATAAAATACTTCTATTCATCCAAGTTCAAATAATTTTTTAAAACTTGTAGTGGATGACACTTGATGTTAATACAGTTTTTACCACGTTTTTATTAACTCGCTTTCTTGTCTGTCCGGGTGGAATTTTGTAATTGATTTTAAACTAACTTCCCGATGAACTGGGGACTTGAAAGTTAGATTATAGGCCAGAAGTAGACGTCAATGCAAGAAAAAGTGAAAAAAGAAGTTCTAGTTTAGAACCCGGGCCCTCGAAGAGGCGGGCCCTGATTTCAACAAAGGGCCCCGTAAGTCCGGAACTTACCCGAATTTACCCGAACAAAGATCACCTGTCGATAGCACGGGTCCAGTTGCCTCTACGTATTAATTTCGTGGATCTGGGGTGAAAGAGAGGCCCCAGGTTACCATGTTTTTATTAACACGTTTTCGTGTATGTCTGTCCGCTTGGAATTTTGTAATTGATTTGAAACTAACTTCACGATAAGCTACCGACTTGAAATTTGGAATATAGCTCAGAAATGGATGACAAAGCATGAAAATGGTTAAAAAACATGGTACATAAAAAAAAATTTTAAGAAAATTATTTCAAATATTAATTTATTAATTACCAGTTTTCGACACCAACCTAGATTCTTCTCCATTGTTTTAACAATGTAACTTTTAAAACAATGACAAAAGTTGGCGTCGGAAGCCGATTTTTCAGCCAAACTAGTCAAACCGATTGTGGATTGTTACAACAACGCGGACAAATCATGCTATTTTTTCAATTCCTACTATTAGTTCACTCTCTCATCTTGTTCAAATTTTGACTCGTTAATAAAATACTTTCCTTTGATCCATTCTAAGTAGGAATTGACTTAAAAATATTTTTTTATGTTACTTTTTATATTTATTGTTATACAATTTTTAACACTTTATTGTTTTATTTGTTTCAAATTTTAAATGCCTTGCTTTATTTTTTTTAATTTATAAAATTTTATTTGTTATATATTTAAATATTTTATTTTTTATTAAAATGGTGCCAAAACTTCTTCACATATTAATGTCTTATATGCTTTAATTTCGTTCATAGAAACAGTTGTTAATTTATATTTGCTTTTTATTGCTATCATTTTACATTTTATACATGTAAGGACATTTGTTTAAAATTATTTTCCGTATATATCCGTATACATTGATTATATGTCAGTCTACTGTATAATAGAATTAATAAAATGCTAAAATCACGGTATCTTTTAGAATATTATAGAAATCTTCAGTAAAAGAAGGCTGATGAAATATTATTAATGACTGCATTCCGTATGACAGGAAATGAAATTAAGATTTCTGTCTCAATGAATTTTATGTATTCATCAATAAAAATGTTCTAATGAAAATGATAAAAAAAATAATAAGAGATAGGTTTGATAATACGTACATAGCCTACACAGTCTTTTTTATTTATCTTAATTATATAATCCTTCTATTGTAAGAAAATAAACAGTTCGCTACATTTTACATTTTTTTTTCTTTTTTTATGATTAAATTTTAACCTATTTTTTAAAGTATTTAACCTTTTTTTTAAAATTCTTGTTTACTTTAAATAAATAAAATGGTATAAAGGCCAAGGAAAAATCTTTTCCTGTTGATTTTTCTCTGTTTCAAATATTTTATAAGAGAGAGAGAGAGAGAGAGTTACATTCATGGCCAATAAAAAGAGCCTCCAGAAAAGGAGCAGTGGCTTCAATTGGTATTAAAAACACATCTAGAGACGTACGAAAGGTAAAAATGATCTCAAAATTAGAGAAGCACAATAGTTCATGATGTAGTTTTAAGGCGTAGACAAGTCCATTTGAGAGTTACGCCAGCGCTTGTTCTAATACAGGTCGCAGTATAATGCGGCATAGAGTCAGATTCTTGATATAGTCCTAGGGTAAATTGGCCAAAGTTTTTTGAACGGTGTTATCTATATTTTGAATGTTGCCCGGTAGCTACATTCTATTTAGCAGCCCCGGTCATTCTATCTGATTCCAACATGCTCTGTAGGAGTAGAGATTCGAAGAGAAAGAAGGTCATTGAAGTATTGCACATGATGTAGATAATACTGGACAACCCGTGCTGTGAGAGGATTGATATTATCTTTCAGAATCGGAGCACCAAACTTTCTGGCAATGAAGGAGAGCACATGACGTATTATTGGGAGAGATGTCACCGAGCTAAGTACTAGAGAGGACATTCTATAAAAAACACGTTTTTCTAGTCCATAAAACCTGATATTTTGGAGCTGTGCAACTCTACAGCAAACTCAATATTAAACTGCTTTCCAGGAATCTTCTACATCTGAAATCAATCCCCATCTGAACCAAAAGCCAAACGTCTTACAATGCTGAGCTTCAATGACGCTATTCTTATATTCCTTACACTGCATCATTGCAAGCGGCTTGGCACCATTGCCAGCGGAAGCTAATATGTTTGGATGTTAAGAGCAGTAATTGCAAATGGCACTGGGATTTCAGATTCATTTTGTTGACGAGTCTCTCAATGGTTTTCACATCTGATTTAACATCTACGTTCTTCTTAGTAATATTTTGAGTATGAATGAGTACAGAAAGCGGCATTTTTGTAGTGAGAAATAGCCAATTTTTTTTTCTTTCCCTTTGCGTTGAGAAGAAATCAAGATGAATAAAAGCATTGAATAATTATTTAAATATTTCAATTGATAATACCTAATGTAACTGAATTTTTAATGACAACTTTTAAAAGAAATGTAAAACATAAAAGATGAACAAAGTAGTCACGTTTGACATTTTTTGGTGCACATTCATCAGATTATATAATGATCAAATGAGAATAAAAAAAATTTGGTTATGGAATAGTTTGACTAATGACAAACGATTTGAATTCTATATAATAAATGCAATTAAGTAACGAATAATTATTAAGGTAAATAAAAATAACTAGCTTCAGCAAAGGAGAAAAAAATTATTGGAATTAAAAGCATGTACATTATTTTTATTGCTCTTTAAGATAAAATCATATCTTTTCTGTTTTTAAACATGAACTTGGCCGGAAAAGCTGAAAAGAAAGTCATTGTAATTGAAAAGTTATTTGCTTCTTCGTCTTTCCCTCATTCTTCAAAATACATTGGTTTTAGTAGTTGAGTCGTCATGGTCATTAACTAGCAGCTGGAATAGTCGGTAGTGAAGAAACCCTTTGCAAATAAGATGAATTTTTCTTTCGAATTCTTGATATCGTCCTTTCAGTATGCAAATTCCATGAATAAGTTACTTACCAAAAGAGAAAATGTAACTTTTAACTTAAGTAACTTAACCCCTAAGGCGGTCAATTTTTTTACCTAAAATGTTCCAAAAAAGGCACATTTTTTATTGCATATAATTAAGCATAATACCAGCCAGAATGCAAACATAGAAGAATTTTATTTTTATTTTCCATTTCAAAGTTTACACTCTTTTTTTTTTAATTTTATAATTGTGGGAAATAAAAACCCTTAAATGTTTGCTCACTCTGTGTGTGGATGCTGTAAAGAATTTCTTAAAAGAATTTCTCTCAGACTTACAAAGGTATTTCACGTTCGTGCCTTTTTTTAAACGGTTGAAGATTTTGTGTTTGTGCACATATATATAGACACACACAATTTGAAGCATGATGGAATACTAAGTCTTATATTGCAATGCGGACAGATATAATATCGGCTTTTTTCATTATGTTTCCATCTTCATTTCTTTTTAAGGAACAAATTGAACATTTCCTTGCCAATCCCTGTTCTTTATCAAATATTTTCAAGAATCTAAATTCCTGCCTTTAATGAAAAATTCTCGCCTTCACCGCAAGGAAAATCCCGGATGAGAAATATGTCAGCGCCATGGAAAAACTGCATGTCTTAAAAACACTAGCACAAATAATCTCATTATAAGAATTAAAAATATGTCTAAATCAGAGATAGAAAGAAAAAAATTTCGGTGCCCGTACAGCGTACGGGCAAACAAGTTAAGGAATTATTGATAATAAGGAAGCTTTCTGGATAGCTGTGTTGAGATTTCCTTTTATGATATGTATTGTTTAGAATTTCCTGCAACAATTAAATTAAGTAAATCATTCTATGAATATAAATATTATTGATACATAATAATGAATATAAATATTATTTATTAACATTTTGACTAGTACTGAGTTTTTTTATGATCTAACGGTATCTGAATCTTAAACTTAGACTTCTTTTAACCCTTTAACGCGCGGTGGTATCTCTCTGAAACCACCATTTTCTAAAAAATATCTCTAAACGCGCAATGGTATTTCAATGAAACCATTGGTCCTAAACATATCTTTTAACTCTTATAAAAGACACTAGATGTCAGTACGAGACAGAAAACTTTTATTTCTGTGAGAAAAATGCATCATTTTAAAAGCCTTTTTTAACCACTTTCAAAAAGATTTTTTTTAGCAAATAAAAATAGACAAAAATTAAAAGTAAGGTATGTACATTTTTGCTGCATATGCTGTTCATAGCATAACTAATTTTTAGTATGATAAACAATGAAAAGAAGTGCCTTATATAAAGATATTTTCGTGTGGTTTCAGACTGATACCACCGCGCACCTAGAACATGAAAATTGTCCGTTTCTTCTCCGGCTTATAGCACGCACACGTGAGAGATTTAGCCCTTTTTTTCTTTTCTTTGACTCAGGCAGTGAAATAACTAATAAATTATGGGGGTTTTGCCATTGATTTGGGGGAGGGGTTTATTATTTCAGTATTACTGCATGGTTTTAATAATTTAATAATAAAGAAACAATGGGAAAAAAAACTTTACTGGCTATTGCAGTTGATTTTAATCGCTTATAGTTATATTTTGTATTATTTAATATTTAAAAAGTAATTCTAATATTTAATATCGCATATTTTAGTAAATTTATTACAAAATATATAAAGAATATACTTACAAATCTGACGCAAATCATTTTTTTTGTTCATCCGAGAATTATGTCGTAAGTGCGCGGTGGTACTTCTATGAAACCACCTCCCCCCTCGGGGGGGGGGAATGTACTTTAATTTTTTTAAAGGTATTTTCTCTGTTCTTAGGTTCCTACATTGCATTTATAATTTTATTTTGAAAAATTCAGCGAATTTATTTTTCCGCGCTTCAAAGGGTTAACACAAGTACATATTTATTTACAGTACAGACGAATTACTGTAGAATAATAAAACTATGCCATGTTTTTTCCAAAAAGCAAATTTCCTTTTAATTTTCATTAAATTATTTAACTTATTTAATGATTTAAAAATATTTTTGAGTTTTAAGATACAGGGTTCACTTCCTTCACCATACCATGAAGACACGTAGATCAAAATTAGAGTTTTCTTTCTAATGATACTATGATATCAAAGATTATGCAAGCAATTACATGATCACTAAAATTATAATTTTTCCTGCACATTTTTACAGAAACTTTCCAATAAAATAACATTAAATGAATAATACAAATATTTTTGTAAAAATGTAATCGATATGCAATTAAGTGAAAAAATGCTATTTCAAGAAGATTTTGAAATATTGCTTTGTTAAATATTCGAATTTATTTATTTCATTTTTAGTCAAACCGCTAAAATTCAAACTTGTATAATTCGAATTTAATTTGATATAAGTTGAATTTTTCGGGTTGTTCTTAAGGTGAGTCGGTACCCCCTATACCGGCAGTGTTAAATTGAGCTTTTTTATGTACCTTTTTCTCAGAAACTGCTAAATATAAAAACTTCAAATTTTGTCTGTATATTAATTATACATTAATATTTATACTGAATTGAGATTTGTTAAATATGTTGTTTAGTTTTTTCAAAAACATGCAACGCAAAAGTATCACTATAATTTTTTTAAAAATTGTTACGATTGTCGAAATTGTTTTTTGTTACGATATCTAGTCCCTAGCCAAATATTTTGAGAATATCTCAAAAAGCTCACTTCAGTATTTATAGTTACATGTCAGTAATATGAGAGGAAAATTGCTGGTACATTCATGCAGTAGATTCTGAGAAAAAGGTACACGCAGTTTTAAAAACATCATTTTGAGAAAATTGCATTTTTAATATAAAATGTCACTCCATCACAAAAATGATGAATTACAACATGCATTTGTCCCATTTTTGTAACATTAGCTTCTTCCATATTTATTTTAAGACTTTTTTTGTTTCCTATTTAACTTAAATAGCCCAGAAAATACACTGATAGCATTTTTCAGTTTTTGTCTAAAGAGATATTTTGTAGCTTTTTCGTGATTTTTTCTCTAATTCTATATCAATCTTTGAATAATTTTCAACGTTGATGCATTACTAACATGAAAGTTGACCATAAAGGATTATAAATATAATATGAAAATGTATCAATATGGATTTGGTATGCATTTGGGAATACATGATTATATATACTATATATACGATTTTTCGAAAATTTTCATTATGGATCTGTATGCTAACTTACTAACACAATTTCCTAAAGTATCAGATTTCAAGTTTCTCTGTATGTTAGACAAACGATTTCTAAAACAGTCAAAAGACTATTGTTTTTTATTATTCTGAAAATAATGTATTTTTATAAATATAACAAGCTTCTTGCAATGGCAATGACAATATACCATTTTTATAACTTTTTTCAGAAACTATTAAGCATTAAGACCAAGATTTTGTCTGTATCTAAATAAACATTTATCTTTATACTTAAGTGAAATTTTAAAAATAAACTATTCAGTTTTTTTTTTAAAAGAAAAAGATAAGTTTGTATAACATAATTAGGAATATAATAAAAAATGTAATTTTTTGTTACGACATCTGTTTTCTATCTAAATGCTTTAGAAATATTTCAAAAATTTCAATTCAGTATACACAAGTACATATCCATGGATGCAGTAGGTTTATGTAAAATAACACGAAAAATTTTAAAAATAAAATTTTTAGAAAACAGTAGTTTTTATAACATATCTTACCATGTCAGAGCAAGTATTCTGTACTACTTACTAATAATTGTTTCTACTTTATTACGGATAATTAGCAAATATTATCTTTATTATCCATCACTTGATATGAAATTCCTTTTATAATTATTTTGAAGCATTTATAATTATATGTGTATATATATTATACAATATATTACCAGCATCTATGATGGTCCCAGTGCAACATTTAGACACATGAAAATTTGTTTCTTCAATGACAAGCAATTGTAAAATTTCAATTTTGAAAATAGTTCTACCTTTTTTTAGTAATTTACTAAATCTTGGCATGTTGAAATAATCTGTAATAATAACTAATTAAAACTAAATTTCCATAAAATAAATAAAAATTAAAATTAAAATTCAGCAATAATAAGTAAAAATTAAATTAAATTGCTAATCAATCAAACTATGAAGTACAAACTTCGCTCCAAAAGTTTTTTTATCAAATTTAAAAGTTAAACTTGCAGTTATTATACTGTTATCTAAAGTTAATTGCGTATGAATAAATAAAAAAGGTAGAGGCTTTGCAACTGTTTCTCAGGTTTAAAAGGCCAATATTGACAATTTTATCTGTCAAAGTGGGCGTGGCCAGTCAGCTGATGATTTTTTTTAAAAGTCATTTTGACATATTTCTAATTTATAAAATGGTAAATATGTTATATCTCTGGAAAGGTCATGAATTGGAGATTTCAGAAATGTCAAAAACTCAAAATTGATAATTTGAAGATTTTTAGCCTACATTCTTCTCTTAAAACATCGTTATAAAAATAGCTCATAAGGCTATTCAGCAAATGTGCATTATTGTTTATATAGTGTTGTTAAGGATAATGGAAGGGAGGGACTAACACTTTCTTTTGTGAAATTCTCAGTGTTGAGGCAAAGCCATCTTCAACTTGTGGCATATAGACGGTGTTGGCTGAGCTTGAAACCTACTAAAATAAATTATAGTTGGGAGATTATGCTAACGGGTACAATATGGTTGCATGTATGTGTGTGACGAGTGAATTGAATCGGATACCATCGCTCGAATGGCGTAGAATAATCAATTTCAGGGAGGGGTACGTGAAGAAAAGGGAATCAGCAAATTCACATGCGCAAAATTACAGTTGTAACTATGATCCATATACATAGATATTAGACAGTTTATTTGAAGCTAAAACTTATATAAAATATTCTTTTTCCTTGTTACCTGCTTGGCATATTTTCTTAAAAATTATTGAACAGATATATAACAAATTTTTCGTAAAATTTGTTCCTAATATTACATTGTTCATATGTATATCGTTCTATGTGTGCAACACGTAATACAATATGCATTTTGTATACAATATCAAACAATTTTCACTCCCTACAATGCAAAAAAACTAACAATATATAATGCGATTTGTATAATATGCAATTCGTATGCGCTTAGTTAAATAACTCAATTTTTTTCCCTGAATATCTACTTATCTTTATTACATTAGTATAAATTGAAAAGCTCAAATATAATACTAAATGAATAAACTGCAGTCATATAGGACTTTATGAGCAAATTTATATTTTTAGGATCGTTATGGCAGTATAAACATTAGTTACATGTACAGTAAATAATACTTTGTAGACGATTTGATGATAAATGTCTGGTTTTACGATGGAGTTAATATCTATAAATTCCACTTTCCCACTCAGTGGCTATCATTGCTGTATATTTAACGTAAGTGAAGGTATTATTGTGCAATTTATGTGCTATAAAAAGATCAACTATTGCATATTTAGAGCTAAATGGGAACCTCTTCTGGTGATTTGAGGTTGTATATTATCATATGAATAGGTGAGTATTTTAATAATACAAAGACATTCTTTATCCGATGGAAAAGAATTAATTACTAAACACCTGAACATAATTTATTTTTACAGTGATTATAATAAAGCTTATTTATTCATTTATTTGCCGAAATCTATAGCAACTTCCATCCTAATACACTGTAATGGTAGGAATAAAAAAATATTGATTTATTTGAAAAATAAAAATAAATATATTACTATACACATGTATTTGGCAAATGAAAAATGGTGCTTTAAATTATTGTCAGGGATATAATTTGTCTTTAAATATTTTTATTTCTCTCTTGTGAATATCATGAGTAATTCGAATATTTTTTGTAGGAATAATAATTGTTTTATTCTTTTATAACTTCTAATTTTAGTTACGTTTCACTTTATTCAATACATATTCTTTAAATAATTTAATTATATCAAAATTGAAATTAATGTTAGTAAAATACCTTACAGTTTTATTTTTATTGAGCCAATGAAAATATATTCATCTTCATTTCGAACTTAAAAACTCTGCTATTTTTGTTGTTTTAAAACCAACTCTTCCTCCCAAAATTTAACACATTTATTTATCTTTTTCTGAACTATATTGCTTTTCATGTACAACTATACTTAAATCATCGAATTTGCTCATACTTTTTCCGAGAATAAGAATCTTAGAAAGAATTATTAAAGTTGTAATGTATAAAAACATTGTCCCCCGCCCCCCCCCCAAATACCATCTTCGTTCTTACATATATTAATTTGGATCTCTTCTCTTTTAACTTTATTCAATTAAGATAATTTTAAAAATGATATTTTTGTAACTTTTTTTTATTAAACGGCTTTATTATGGAAGGTGTCTAACACCTGTTTGACCAGATTTCTTTTTTTTTTAAATTTCCGATCTATAAAAGATCGTACATATTTGTGTTTTGATAGAAAAGAAATATGTTCAATCTTGAGTTAAAAATACAAAATATTTTTGTCACCTTACAGCTGTCGTCATATTTTGATGAACCTACCCTTTCTTGATAAACTTGACATGTCACATGTTAAGCCTTTTGAGCTCATACGGTTGGCCCGTCCTGCGAAGACGAGAAAATTGCATCATAGAAAACAGGAGAAATAGTCATTTCATATATTTTCTGTAACTCCACTTTCTTGAATCAGTGTTGCATGTCAGAATTAAAAAGATAATTTTTCGCTATCAGTATGGTGTCTCTTAGAATTTACACTAAAACTCTATTCAAAATGTTTTTGATGTTCGTAAGTAATATTTTTAAATAAAAAAGCAATGAAAAAAATCTGCAAATAATTTAAATGTGTGTTTAAACACTGAACATGTTTTTTAAAAAATTATTGTAAAACAATTATCACGTTAAGATAGTAAAATCATTTACCAAAACATTTTTTCTATATTTTTAATAAATACTTTTAGCTCTGATATTTATTTTAAATCACTTTAAACAATATATTTCATAAATACAGAGTAAAAAGTTTATTTTTAAAATTTGAACAAATGTTTTTTTTCTACAAAAAATGAATATGTATCTGAAAACTATAGTCTACAGAATAATAAATAATACAACAAGTATTATCTTTTTCTAGTAATTCGGTTGTGTTATAGTAAATATTTTATTTATAAACATAAAAATAAATGAGTAATCATGGCCATAAAATTTAAAACAAAATCAGTGATGTAATAATGTAATAAAGAGTCACTGTTCAAAAAACACAGATTAATCATATTAAAAACTCACTGATTTTTGAGTTCGCCACAGCTTAAACTAAAAAACGTTCACCATATTTTTTTCAAAAAATTTAAATATGTGTAGAAAAATTCTATAAGACATTTGATAAAAGGCGATTCAAAACCTTTATATTTACGATATCCACATACATGTATTATTAATTATTATTTTCCTGGAAATCCTTGTAACAGCTTCTGTGCATTTGTTTCAATAAATATTCAATCGTTTCAGTTCAGAAAATTAAATTTATAATGCCTAAGATAATTTTTATAGTTAAATCTGTTAAACCCCCCTGTCTACTCTGAGACCCGGATAAAGGTGTTGGAGGAAGTGAAGGACGACTCGACATGATAATTTCTAATTATTTATTCACCACACTTATTAACTCAATCACAAATCAATTAATCAGATTAAATGAGATGTTTCCAAGTAGATAGCAGAGGTTTAGTGACACGAGTCGCGTGTTCGGAGAATATTTCTAATAAATTGATCCACTTTTTATAAATCTACCTTCTACTTTAATATTTTATTTTCACTGTAGTTATATATGGCTAATTGTCACTTAAATCTCTTTAATAATTTAAATACCAAAACGCGCTATAAATATGACTAATACCTGAATTTGCAGATTAATTTTCCTATCTTCCACTTCTTAATATTTCAATATTTTGGCAACTTCAATTAAATATCAAGTTTCCTCTATATAACTATCTACCTCTTTCTCTCTCTCTCTGTATATATATAATACAAATAAATAATAATTTAAATTTCACATGTATTCTTATCTAAATTTCATAAAAATCCAATAAAGTTTAGAACATACTAATGTTTAATAATATATCAGCAAATCAGGCAAAATTCTACATAAAATGTTACAAGATACAATAAATAATCTAAAAACTTCAGCATACTTAAAAACAGTACAGAACTTATTGCACAAATTAAAGATAAAAAGATATTTCGTATTTAGTTTAGATTTGAAATCTTTTAACTCAATTAATATGATGATGTGATAAAAACACTAGTAAAATTCATAAAGATAATTTTTAAAAATGTCAAATATGATAGATTTGGCTCTCTACTTAGGTTAGTTCTAAAAGAGAATTATGTTTATCATAATGGTAATTATTATCAACAGATTAAGGGTCTACCACAAGGTGGCCCAGCTAGCAACTGTCTTGCCAATTTATATTTACATTATTTTGAAAATAGTTTCACAGACAACTTAGAATTTTATTTTTTTCGTTATATAGATGATATAATCATTTTTGGCAAGCAAGACAACTTTATACCTAATATTAATTTTTATCCACAATATCTTAATTTATTACAGACAAATAGTAACAGTTACGAAGCAAATTTTCTTGATATAGAAATTAAATTAAAAGATTATAAAATAGTTACTAATATTTATGATAAACGAGAAGACTTTAATTTCAATATTATAAAAGTACCACATTGGGAGAGTAATGTGCATGTATCTATATTCAGAAATATTGTTCTTAATTACACACTACGCAATAAATTTCTAGTTTCTAATAAATCAGAAAAAATTAAAAATTATAAACTTTTTTACTAAAATACTGTTTAATTTAAAACTACCCTATTAATTTTATTAATAGATATTTAAATAATGAAATTCTAAATAGTAAGGATTAAATTTCATAGTTTTAAAAGATTTATATTATAGATTTATTATTCTTCCTAGATAGTTTTTAAATACCCCCAGTTTCTAGTTTTAGATATAATTACTTTTTAGAATATATTATAACTTTTAAACTATATTAAGAGTCTCTAAGATAATGGTAGTATGTTTCATTTCTTATTTTATTATTTCTATATTTTCATACTTTTGCTAAGTGCTATTTTTCAGCTTTGCTTTGTTTTGAAATTGTATTGGGTCCAGAATCTGGCAATAACTTGGTTATTGTACTCAGATTTAGCGCGGGCTCTGCATTTCAGTATGCAATTTTTGGGAAGTTACTCTTCCTTATAATGATTTAGATTTCCTATCCATTATTTCAATTGATATTTGCTCGGTATTATTAACAAAAAAGGGGAAGGTTGGCTGGCAAAAACATTCAACTTTATCTATTTTATTACAGCTTCTAATCACAATGTTATAATACTGAGCATATCATTTTCTCTTTTTCATCTTCATATTTCTAACTTATGTATCTGGCATTATATTCTATGTATTATCATGGTTTCTCTCTTTTAAAATTTTTTATATTATATTATATATATATTCCATCTAACTAACTTGCAAGTAGACAAACATATTCTACATATAATAGACTTAATCTGCATATCACGGTTTCTTCTTCAGAAAGTGTTGTTGATATTCATAGCCCAAAGATTTCTCAAGGAGATTAATGAAAGGACGCGTATACTGTACCAAATTTATATATATTTATTTTTTGTTTAGATGGCTATGAAGTTATTAATAATTAAATTTAACATTAGACTTCTTTACTTAAAATTTAAACTCATATAGTTTCATTATTTTTTTTAATTTTCATCTTAAGATTGTTCGAAATTTATGGGGGGTGGGGGACATTTATTCCAGCCATTTCCATTTGTACCTACAATTTTTAAATATTAGGTGATATCGCCCTGACTAGTTTAACTTTAAAACTCTCTAAATAATAAATGCAAGTTTAGTCAGATAAAAATAAAAAATAATTTTGTTCTTGTGAGTTATGGACGTTTATATAAAAGCTCCCAGACAGACACAGAATAGTAATTACTTAAAAATAAATGACTTGTTAACGACAATTTTAAGTAATATAAAGGCAATTTAAAGCACAAGATGTGTACTATTTTGCAAAATAATCAATATTTCGAGTTTAAACTGAGTGATCAATATCCCGCTTCTGAGTTTAATTCTTCCAAAGTGTTCGGTATCTTTAATTTGTCCACTTCACTACATTTCTCACTCTTCTCTCTATTTCGATCAATATTCTGAGTTTCCCTCGGAGTGGAGTTTTACATAACTTACTTTGAAAGGAGGCATTTAAAGAGCACAACTGAATATCGGACAATTATAAAGTTGAATAAATATGTAAAGGTCAAACCAGCTACATCAGTACTGAAAATATCCTCCATTGAATAAGTTTTTTTCCTTCTAATTTCAGCTTTTATTTATGCTATTTATAGGAACTCTTTATACTCTTTAACCTTCTAGCATAAACGCTTTAATTGTTTACAATATTAGACTCCTGTTGTACTTTTTAATGATGGTATTGTAGTTATCTTTAGTTTTGTTTATGAAGATGAAATATATTTTAACCCTTTAATAGGGCCATAGCTTTTCTTCACATGTTATGTTGAAATATTTTTGGAGTGAGATCGGTATATAGAAATAAATTAATTTATCTTATTAAAAGTATAAATTTGATCTTTAGACCATTTTTTGTGGGAAGCATGCTTTCTATCTTAAAAGTAGGTGATCTTATGTTTAACATTCATTTTTATGCAGCATTATATGATATTTATTAAGTATAATTATCAAACAAATGAACAAAAGATTTTACAAATTACGTATGATTTAAATTAAAAAACGTAAAAATTTATACACATTACTTCGAATGAAATTTCAGAAAACATACAGTGGTGGCAAAAAGTCCTGAACACACTCATTTTTTAGCGTAATTTTTGTGTTTGACTTCATTTTTCGTTGTGAAATTATCGCACTATCTTAAATATTTATTGATTTTAATGTATTTTTTATGCTGATTTCAAATCTACTACTAGTTCTTAATGACTAAAATATTTTTGTAGTAAAGCTGCTGAACACAATAATGTGAAATATGTGCAGAATAAAACAATATAGAATAACATAATGCAAAAAAAAATAACACGAAAATTGACAAATAGGTATATTTATAAGCATTTGAAATTACATTGTTGTCACATGTTAGAAAATCAATATTTTATGGCAGCAGTTTGCTTTAATTACGCTCTACATCTTTTGGCATGAATGCACCAATTTCAAAAGAGATCTTTCGTGACAATATGGTTGAAGGAATATTGTTCTATATTGTTTTATTCTGCACATATTTCACATTATTGTGTTCAGGCAGCTTTACTACAAAAGATATTTTAGTCATTAAGAAACTAGTAGTAGATTTAAATCAGCATGAAAAAATACATTAAAATCAATAACAATATTTAAGATAGGCGATAATTTCACAACAAAAAATGAAGTCAAACACAAAAATTACGCTAAAAAATGAGTGTGTTCAGGACTTTTTGCCACCACTGTACATACTAACATTGCAAGCTGTACAAATTCACCTTGCTCTTTTCTCATGTGTTTTCATACACAAAAGGGAAAATGTATATGTTTTTTTATTAATCTGACATATAGTCGAAAGATTTCAGTCAATCGTACGTCCTGTGGAACAGCTTTCTTCCTCCTCAGCAAACTTACAGGTCATTATTTCCTTTTGCGACTTTAAAATATAGAAATCAGTTATCATCCTAGCCGAATTGCTAATAGCACAAATCATAAGTGGCGAAACAGCTTCGCATAAACATTTAGAAACTAATATAGTTGGAAGCATACTTCCCAAGAAGGCCTCATTAGAGGGTAATACTATTAAAAAAAAGCATTTTACGAAAACATTCATATACGTATCTGGTGTAAAAATTAGTTTAATATTATTAGATGTTGTTTATTTATTCCGAACATTTTCATATAATTTAGGTCTCTCGTTTTCAGAAATGATAGAATTCGATCCCATTTTTGAGTATTAAAATGTTTAAATATCAGAAAGAACTTACCATCACCAGATGTATATTGTTCAGATTCACTGTTGATAATAACTAGTTTACTCCAGTTTTCTTATCTATCCGATCTCTATCACTTTCCTGAAATAATATAGGTGCAATGTTGGCATGTGAGGTAGTCAGGCCTGAGTTTGTAGTTTCTCCCTAAATAAAAGAAAAGTACGTCCCCAATTCCTTGACCTAGAGTCACTGGTGAGGAATCGAGGAAATCCTCCAAAATTCTGCCCTGTGGATTTATATCTCTATAGCCTCATCTATGTATGTGACTATTAAAATCTCCAATGGATTAAAATCTCCAATGGCTTTCCAGGATAGGAGTCAATGGTGGTTGCATGGAGGTTTATAATCCAAGATAAGTTTTGTTCGAGTGTTACCCTTAGAGATTCAACAATACTACTTCGAATGTATTATCTTGTATTTCATGTAAGATCTGAAAGTTGGCAGTTATGGTATTTTTTTACTAATACTAGAAGCGATACATCTTAATCTTTCTAGAGTATAAAGAACATTATCCCGATGTCTGTAATATTCTAAATGATCTGCTGAGACGCCCGCTTCTACAATTGCTTAAACGTCTTTTAAGTATAGTTTTAAGTTCATTAAATTTGTCGCTAAACAGACCACCAGCATTCCAGAGGATAGCTGTAATGGCTTTCAAGATCTGGCCCTGAGAAGAACCGTTTCTCTTCCATAGAGGTCCTCTTTTCTTTGAAGAAGAAAACGGCATGACGCAGGAGCTGCACCGACGAACGCTGTTACTCAATTAGCACTGCCCAGAAGGCACGTGTAGCTTAAAGATTTCTAATGACGTGAGTAACTCTACAGCTCTTCAACTTCCCTTCTCCTTCCAGTGGCTTGTCATGCAGCCAGTCTTTTTGAAATATCTCCATATCCGTGGAAAAAACATCCGCTGAATTAAAGATGAGGATTCTAGGGTAAAGTTGTGGGAGACCCTGCTCCATAGTCCAGTCCCAATGTGTCTTCCAAGACAAATCTTCTGTGCAATTTTTTAGAACTTTGAGTGGTCATGACTTTCTTCAGAAACACCGAAGTGTGAAAAACACTCCTGACTGCCATTTGTGTCTTAATGGAGAGGCTATAAATTTTATTCACCTAAAAGATGGGGCTGCCCTGGTTAACAAAAACTTTAATTTTTCCTTTGACAACTTTCCAGCAAAGGCTCGTTTGTATTGAGCTGATAGCAGGAAAACGGCCTATACGACCTATACGTCAAAAATGGCCTATATGGCCTAATAAAAAAAAATTTCCCGAAATGAATCTACATCTGTACTTCTTTTCTCATCAGATAAGTTTTTAAGCAATAACTCTGTATAATGCAGATAAAGAAATGTGCAAAATAAATCTCCGAAATGAGATGAAAAATCTCATTTACAAGAATATGTGCAAATGTCGCGTCCCAATGGACGCAGGTGTTGGGGGTTCGAGTAAAGATCAGCCATTGTAATACTAACACACTTTTATTGGTTATTCCACTTAATAATTCTAGACAACTTAAGGAGGTAATGCACTAATAACATTAAACCCGAGTATTGTATTAATTTAATAACTCATTAATTTAAATATCATAGAAATAAGGACTCTTTTCTTATCCTTGAGTGCTCTTGTCTCCATTTCTTGGATAATCTTTGGCTATCTTCCAACTTGACTTAACTATACGACCTACGGTCGTTATGTTATTCACGCTTCTACATCCACTTTCAAACATCATCACGCCTACTCTACTACTAATACTTAAATAGAAGTTCTAATTTTCATAAACCTCGTCTTCTTCACATCAAGCGGTTTTCAGCTGAAATCACAATTAAAAAGATTCTTTTACCCAAGAGCAGTATTAGTAGAATCACGAATAGACCCGTTACAAACTTCATGAACGAAGCTGACTACTGTATAAAATTTACGGCTTAAATCAAAAATAATCTTAAAAATCAAATGAGCTTGTTTTATAGCATGGAAAGGTACATAATCTTATTTTTCCTCAAGAGATCTGCTAAATAATAACACAATATCAGTTGTCCATCCATAATAGTTAATACAAAGAAACCCTTCCGAATAAGAATAACTTAATGTATGCCCTGGCTTATTAAATCGCTAACGTACAAACCCGCATTCTACACATTTTATTTTTAGCATTATTGCACACAAAGTACATGCATACAAACACGTGTGTGTATTAAACTATTTCATTATGATTGTGTAAATTCTCAGTTAAAATAGAACATCAAGATAGAAAAAAATAAAATTTCTCTAGTTCTAAGTTCATACTCAATTCTAGGACTGAAATACAGAATTAAATTACGTTTCTTTGCAGTAGTCCTTGGCAAAAGCTAAATTCTAAAGAAAGATAAATGTAAAAAGAAATATATATTTTTTAATAAATGTAAATGTACTAAAATTACCTTGTTTTGAATTTAACTGTTTTTAATGCATATTTGAAGGAAATAAGCCTTCAAAGTCAGGTTATGTGTTTAAAGTAGTTAAGGCTAGCTTTAAATTAATAAAAATAAAAGTAGAAATTTTAATAATTATAAAATTGTAGGGAGTGTAAGTTTCTATCTTTGCTTTTAAACGAAAATCATACCGAAACTGAAAAGAGACTATAGTTCTTGCACTTAAGATACAAAAATTACTAACGTCAATAATTTTAAAAATTTACAAATTTTAAAAATATAATTCTTCTTGCAAAGTACAACAGCCGGTTACCGGCCAAGGCTGTCTCAGTCAGCTTAGACCATCTGGATCTATTTAGTTTTATTTTCTTCCATCGTTGACTCCCAAGTTTCAAAAAAATATAATTATAGAAGTAAAAATGAATTATGAAAAATATGACTATACTGAATTAAAAAGGAAATAAAATATATGATTTCTGAAATTATGCTTAGAATAAATATCCAGAATATTCTTCTAAGAAAACTAACCCTTTCTTTCAACATTTAATCTTGAATTGAGTTCAGATTCACTTTCAGCCATGTAAAAATGTATTATATTTTCTGCTAGGTATCTAGTAAAGCTCTGAAGAAACAAAGCAAAATTTCCAAATAAAGTTAATAAAAAGGTCCATGAATTTATAAATTATATTTGCAAGAGTTTGATAAAATACAAATAAAATAGGTAATTAAAAAGAAAAAAATGGTTTCTAAAAATATTGATTAATCCATTCGATGCCAGACAAATTTAATGCGTTTTGTCCTGGGTGCCAAGGTTTTAGTTTAAGTAAAACATGAAATTTTACAAAACATAATAATGTTTAGTTACTGCTATTTTATTGTAATGGTATTTACAATAATTTTTATTGAATAAAAAACACTACGAGATAATTCGTAACTGGCGTCACAGAATAAGAATTCCTGTGGTGAGTGCCTGTGTTTTTATCTCGTAGTGTTCTTTTTTTTCTATAAAACACTTCATATACAAAGTTTTCCTTTCGTTCTGTTTGATTTTACAAGCTCGTTGCCTTATTTCATCTGGTGACAGTCAATAAAATGAGTAAATTAGCATATGTTTGCAGGACATTAAGATCCGACCGAAAGTAAAATCCTCAAAAATTGGTCAAAAAGAAATTGAATCAAAGAAACTCTGAATGGCTGAGATCAAGAATCGTCATGGTTAACAAATCGTACGAAAAGTGGGATGTTCTTAATATATCCAACATGCATAAAAGCGAAATGGCTCAAATGAACATCAAAAATGGAAAATTTTCGACTAAACCAGATATAATCAGAGATTGAGAATGGCAGGTGTTAATCACTTTGACCAACATATGTCTTACGACTCATTCCTCAAGAAAATCATCCAAAGGTTCAAGAAAATTGTACAAAACTACTTCCAAATATTCCCGCACAATACATACATGTTCTATAACCAAAGATATCAAGAGATAAAAAGTAGGAGAATGCCTTAACTTAGGAAACCAGTTATTATGCATTAACTTGATGGCGAAGCCATCAATGCAGGAGGTTTGCGGCTACAATAGAACAAATACAAATGGTTTTCATTAATTAAAACATCTTCCTCCCACAGACAAGAAACGATGCCTTGAAAGCCATATCGTATGTGTAGAAAACAAAAACAAAAGTAAGGAAACTGGGGTTTTTTGTCCAGTGTATCCCAACAACCCAGCACATTGCTTTGATTCTTGCTTTAACGCTCATCATAAACAGCAACAACAAGAAAATATTTTGAAATTTTAGCAATACATTCATATATATGTACATAAATATTATTTTTATAATCTCATCTTCTACATTATAAATCGATAATTATAAATAATATATATTTTGCAAATTATAAATTTTTCCTTCACCTTTTCTGATACTTCCTAACTCAATTGGACTTATGTAATCTAAAACTGCAGCACACACTACGAGATATCTCGTAGCCGACAGTTTTGGTACATACATTTACTACGAGATATCTCGTTATTGGCAGTGAATGGATTAAACTACTCTACGAATTGATCCAATGTGTCTAAAATTAAAGTTTAAATATAAACTAATTGTTAATAATGAATCCACATCTAGAAATAACAATAAAAATCTAAATTAGTGTGTTTGTTGTCAGATAAATAACAATTATTAAATGGAATTAAATGATTAATTATTAGAGCTTATAAACTGAAACTAGAGGTAATTAAAGAAACTGTAAAATCGGAAAAGTCGGGATTGATTAGATTTTTAATTACAGGTTTAATAGAGAAAACACACAAACACATCTCTGAAGTGCCTTAAAATTCCAATAAGTCCGACTTAATTAAGACCCTTTACGGATTTCAATATTACCTAAAGCTTTTCTTTCTAAAATGGTGTATAAATCAACTGTAATTAAAATACAAATTATAGTTAAAAGAGAATTAAGCATGGAAATAGTTTGTATAATTAGATTCTACATATAACTCAATATTCTTAAAAATATATCTAAAATAAATTTATTGGTTCTATTATACTAAATAAGTTAAGAAAACAGATAGAAAGTAATCTATGCTTACAAACAGTTTGAACTCAAATCTTGTAAAGAACGAACATACCCACAATTTATTCAATTACGTAGTATTTGTAACAATAATTTAACATTGTGTGTTCGCTATCTTTTTTTTAATAAGCATTAGAAGTAAATTACTTTGTATTATTTCTAAGGTATATTAATTCTCATAATCAATGTATTGGGCCATTTATATATAATATTAAAAAAGCAATTAAATAGATTCCGAACTAAACTTCAGTTATCTTCAGTGAGGTCTTGCAATCTAATTTATTTCTAAACATATTTTTATGTAGAATTCAATTAGAAAGAAATTAAAATGTTTCACCCTCTTTAAGAGCATACATATAAAAGACTAATTTAATATACATTGCACAGACGTTAGTAATATATACAAATATATGATTGGTTAGTAATATATATAAATATATGATTAAGCCATAACACTAATTAAACTCAACTTTTAAAATAGTCCTCAGTGAGGTAATAGTTTGCAATGTTTAGAAATAGTTTATTTTTTCCAATATTTCAATTGCAAATTAACATCTTTAGTATTCAATCATTTTTGTGTCTCAAATAGAGTATGCATATACATTAAAAATAATTCTGGTATAGATTAAGACAGCTATAGCCGTACAGTCATAATCACAGGAATAGTGAGTTTGAGTCCTACTAGTATGTAGCGGGTTGATGCACAATAACCCTTTATCTACTACATTATGATTTACTGCAATTGTTTACGTGCAATATTTTTTTGAGTCACAACATTAAAAAGTAAGGGATGTACGTAAATAAACCACTCAACTTTGGGAAATTTAATCTGTCAGAGCTAATTAACTGGTATTTTAAAGTACCGTCAGTACACAGAGATTGAATATATACTCATAACATAAAATGACTCCCGGCCGGATTACCGTCTATTGTGCTACTCTGTTGCGCGCCCAAGGGCCGCCATATTGGATATTAGATGATTCAAGCAGAATAAAGAAGAAGATGCATATATATATATATATATATATAATTTTTTTACACATAAACTCAATTCGTTGTATTCAAAGAAATATTTTTCTTTTCATTAATTTACAAAAACTCATTATACATATGTATTTAGAGTGAGGTTGAATGTTTTTTAAGGCACTGCATCCTGAGGTAGGAAATACTGTATGTTACGGACCATTGCGTCATCCCTTCTCACCCCACCCTCTTGTACGGAGAAATGGAACAATCCCTCTTTTTGTGTACTTTGTTTTTTGTTTCTTCTCTCTGTGTAGTAGTTGTTCATTCGAGTTTGAATAAAGATGTCGCAATGCATTGGTAAAAATTCGTTGAATCGTTATTTCCTATTAAAAAATTTTCTGAGCCTTCGACGTATGTGCAAAGTTTGTACATAAAAAATGGTTCGCCTTGCGGAGTATTATTAAATCGCCAGAACCTGTGGATTTTGAAGATATTTAAGAAATCTTTTCGTTGGTTTCATTGCTTTGAATGCGTCATGGCGAAAGGCGTTAAAATTCTCGAAAGGAAGTTCTGCGACATCGAAAAACAGTTGAGTGCATTTATCGCATTTGTGGACATTTTCATTGAAGATGACAAAGAAGTGTTATCTTTCAAATTAAGTCAATTTGATAGACTTAATGCAAAATATGAATCAGTTAAAGAAGAAATTTTCACTTCTTTATCAGACGGAGAATTTCAAAATTTCGATGGAAAAATTACCACTTGCAATGAACACATTGAGAAACTCGAGGTAAGACTTAAATCTTTGAATTTAAAGTATAGTAAAAATAATAATGAAACTGGTTCAAATGCTGTGTCTAATGTTATCAAACCGTGCTTTAGATTACCAGAATTATCGCTTCCACAGTTTAATGGGGACATAGAAACATGGTTTATTTTTAAAGAGCAATTCAAAGAAATAATTGAAAATTGTGGTTTAAATGATAAACAAAAATTGCAATATTTACAATCGTGTTTAATAGGAATTGCAAAATATGTCCAAACTGTGGATGACACATATGATTCGTTGTTTCTGGCTCTAGAGCAGAGGTTTGAAAACAAAAGACTAATAATAAACAAACATATAAATGCTTTGTTGATGTTGAAATATGAAAAATTTAGAGGTGATTCAAATGTTGAGTTAAGAAATTTGGTTGACACTTGTACTAAACATTTGAGAGCATTAAAATTGCTAAAAATTGAGCATAATACATTTTCAGAATTGTTGTTGATTCAATTAGTTATGCAGGTTTTGGATACTGAGACAAAGCGTCTTTTCGAAATGACCTTGGAGAGTACAGACATTCCTAAGTGGGATGATTTTTTGGCTTTTTTGAATAAACGTTGTTTATTTTTAGAAAACCTGCCATCCGCAGGAACAAAAGATAAACAAAATTTTAAAGACTCTCCACGTCACAAAAGCTTCATATTGCATACAGATGCAAATGTTGACAAAAATGTAAGCTTTGTTCTTTGAACCATGACCTGTATAACTGTGATAAATTTAAAAATATGCCTGTTAGAGAGAGGTATAATATTGTTAAATCTTTGAATTTATGTTTAAAATGCTTGAAACCAAACCATAAGGTATCACAATGTAGATCTAAGCATATTTGTTTTTGCAAAAAGAACCACAATCAGTTGTTACATTTTGTTAATGTAAAAAATCAGGAGATGCAAAACTTTGAGTCATCCCAACCAGAC
>BMAO01019024.1:0-15646 GCA_019973975.1 Trichonephila clavata
TTCCTCATTAATATTTGCTTCTTTTGTTTCTCTGTTTTCTTTGGCTAAGTTCATTTCCCTTTCACTTCAGTGTGTCATACACCCCTGCAAACCCGAATTTCCTGACCCCAAGTTCTAGTGGGCCCAAAGCCTATGTTATGCTATGGTTTTTCAATCCTTTGTAAGATCTGGTTTGGGGCCCAAAACCTGACTGCACTATTGCACAAAATAAATGGCTGCAGAAAAATGTCACTACGTTTGCATAAGTGCTCGTTCATCATCGGCATCGTCCTATGATAAGCCTTGTCTATTAATTATTAATTTCTACGTATTCGGTGGTAAGGCGGAAAGAACAAAAGTAAATTTTGGTGTATCTCTTGAAAATAAAAATAAATTTGGCATGGTTTATTCGGGTATTTTTTTTTGAAATGTATATTTACTGGTTTATTATTTCATTACTATTTTGATTATTAGCATCTTTTTCTGTTGTTTCCTTCAACGGACGGGAAAAGGGGGCCTGCAGCCCATTAAGCCCATACGTAATCTGACCCTGATCACTAGAGGGAACACATTCATCCCATGATATGCCTAATCCCACATTGATTGTAGTACTAGCTATCATTCTATAGCAAAAGGGCTCATTATGCCGATAGGATCAAAAAGAATACCACAAGCAGACAAAATGACTCTTTTTGTTACCTTCGCCAGCTTATCTAACTTCTCGAATTGTTTAATATCGATGTTTAAGTTGTCGTTCACATTGTCCCTTGTTATTTCAAGAATCTTTAATGTACACCAGATTCTTCAGATGTTTCCCGAATCGATAATTGCCCGTTTCCAAGCCTCGTGTAAAGTGGTGGAATTTGTAGCCCATCTACGAAGATTCATCCCCACTTCACTAAGTATGTGAATCATATCTTCACTCAATTGTAGAGCTTCTGTTACGTCGGAAGCGCTGTTTATCAAATCGTCAACATACAGTTCGTTGAGCATTTCACACTCTTTTGTACTTGTTAACATATTTTTCTACATGCAGTCTTATGACCATGGCCAGTAAGAATGGCTTCATTTGACACCAAAAGTCACTCTGGTGAAGCGAAAAGTTTCTACATTCTGAGCGTTCAGATCGAGATTAGGCCCCTCTTTCTCTATCCATAAAAATTTTTAAAATTGCCTATCTTCCTCGACGATTCCTATTTCTAAGAAAGCGCACTGTATATCCCCACAAATGCAATTTTGTGTAATCCGAGCAGTAATAAGAATTTTAAATAATCGGATTTAAATTTGTCCGCTTTCTAAACAATCGTTTAATGATAAAGGCGCCTTTACTTTTAATGATGCATCGAAGACTTTTTTTAACCTTAGTGCTATCCGGCACTATAGCGTGATGCAGAAGAAAATAACATGTGTTGATATTTTGGACAAAATTCATGTTTACCGTTCTATAATACCATCCTTAAGTTTTCCCTTATATTTCATCGTAGTTTAAATATAATACTCGTTTTATCAAACGTTTTACTTAAACCGAATAAAGACGTTTTGCTATTTCATAATTATTATTTAATTCCCTACATCTTCCTTACACAAAATCGAGTTAATATCTTTTGATTTTATACACCGTATTTTGTTCGAACGATTTCAAAATTTCTTTATCTGACTGAGGCACTTCATTACTCGGATTTATCCCAATTGTTTCTAATGGCCACAAATTCTTTACTCTATCAAAGTGTAACACTGCATTCTCTACTATTAAATGATTAGCAGATATATCTTTACAATTAACTTCATCTTCCTTTCCCTGTATTAAATATCCAAAAATACTATCAACTACAACTAATCCGAACCAATCAAAACATGGATCCTCTCAGAAGTACTATTATCTGCTGACTAATTCCCCTTTCCAACACGAAATTTCTTATAAGCTTCGATGGAACTGAATTCTAGCTGAAATGATCGAAACAATATAACTGCTTGTATTTTGATATTCTTATTAGCTTGTACATTTTGCAACGTTATTTCAACTATATCATAAATATGTTTTTTGGCGGATTCACTTCCAGAAGTGTAAATTATGAACGCTTCCTTATCAACAACCTTTAAATCTAATAATTCAACAACTTCTCTCAATATAAAGGATTTATTTTCGCCGCCATCTAACATACAGTGCAGCTGAACATCCCCCTTGCTTTTGCGTTGACGAAAGCCGAGAAGGTTTGTAATAAAACCGAACCACCTGCGTTGTTTCTTTTCTTTTCTTTAGCAGAGAGAGAAACCAGAGATGTCATAGCATCACCCCTAAAATTTTCCCTTTCTTCCGAGGGTGACTGACCCTTCAGGGGGTCTACGGCAGAAATCCCCACTTTTCCCTCAACTCACTTTCGCAAATCAAAGAGTTATGCGAAAAGGAACCACATATTTTACATTTTTGATAATTATTAATGCAAAACTTTCTTATATGATTCTGAAAACAAATGAAACACTTCCCCTTAGCATTAATGATTTTGAAGTGAAAACTTCTTTAGTGGCGTTGGGCACTTTTTGGTAGGGGAAATCTTATGAGTTCGCGTCACAACATGCCCTGACTGGCGCACGCGCAGTTTGCTGTTCGCCTTAGACACTTTGGATGGTGAAATCTCGTGCGTTCGCGTCAACGGCATGCTTATAGCAATATATCTGTAGCTATACAGCTGACGTATAGGGCTGTGTATATCTTTATATGTGAAGTTGAATGGATTTAGTGAAAAGTTCAATGTGTATATACTGTACATTGCTCGTTGCGATTCCGAGAATGAGCAATACATGTTTATGGTTGCCGTTTATATTTCGCCTGGAAAATCTATGAGACAGATACAACAATTTTTATTCGAAAATTTGATGATTTATACAAAAAAAAAAGGTTCTGAAATACTCGAAAAAGGTTTGACGAAAAATATGATAATGTACCGATGATTTTCAATATTAACTTTGCAGATGATAAAAATCTACCACTAATTGAATTTCTAATTGAAACACAGTTTAAATATGTCCAATGATCGAAAACTCAGTACTACAAAATATAAAACGACGATCGACGCGGTTTTTATGCGATACTTTATATAAATTTGAATCAAGCACTTTTATTTCTTACTTTAGTTACCATATGCCTATTGTATCTTTTTTAGAACAAAATGAAATAATTGAAAGTACAAAAAGTGTAAGTGTTAGGAACAGTTGACTCCTTTCGCATCCAGAGATGGCGCCACGAATTGAACTTTTTTTTAATTCTAGAAGTATGTACGATTGGCAGGAAAATGACATTCTATTCGGATTCTGTTGTAATGGACGCGTCGCTGTTCTTGTGATTATGTGTTGTGAAATGTTTTTTTTTTTCTTCATGTAACGGTATGTGTGTGTGTGAAGAAAATATATACATGAAAAGTCTAATTGTCACCTTATTTGTGTTACTCAGTAATAATCTTAATTTATATTTATTTCATCAAGCTTTATAAGATAATATACTTCCACACTGTTTAGACGCCTGCATGGAAAATGGCGGTAAGTCGAAATCCTTTCGTTATACAATTCATATGATTGCATTCTGAATCAATATAAGTTTTTAATTCGTTATTCTTGAATATTCAGTTTTGAAAGTCGAAACACATTATTCATTCTAAGTCTATAATCATGGATTCTAATTTTAAATCTATTCTTATTCTCATTCTAACATGTGGTCCGTCGAGTCGCTTAGTTGTTGATGTGATTTATTCTTTGTTTTTTTAATTATTCATTTCATACTCGATATTCTTATTCTAGTGCATTTATTCTGATACGAATTCTTGAAGTATTCTTAATATTTTGATTGATATTATTTATTATTTGAATCTAGATTTATTCTTTTGTTCTATTTTGTATAAACATTTTTTGATAGTTTTGTATTTGCATTGTGTAGGCATTTGCTATTATGGTATAGTTATTATTATTGTGTAGAATTTTAAAATTTCATTCATAAATAAATCATGGCTCTAAAACAGTCGAAAAATAGTGGTAAATTTGATTTAATTTATAAAAGATTAAAAGCTTTTGAAAGTAGGATAAATGAATAAGGTGATAATAAATCACGCATACGTGTTTTTAAAAACACAAGTGTTGCAATACGAAACTAGATTAACTGAAATATTTGGTGAATTGTCAACTCATGAAAGTGATGAATCATTTGATATTTATATGAAATATAAAGGTATACTATTCAATTAGGTTGTTGACCTTGAACAAAAATCTCAGGTTTAGGAAGTAAAATAAACTTGAAAGTTCCGCATTTTTATGGAAATTGTGAGAACTGGATTTCATTCAAAGAGTTATTTAAGTCTTCTATTCTAGATAACAAATCAATAAGTGATCTTGAAAAATTTGCAATTTTTCTGCAGGCTTTCTGTTCACGGGGATGCAGCCAAATAATTCGGGCTTTTGCAATTACTGTCGACAATCTTAAGAACTGTTGGGATATACTGTGCAGTCGGTATGAAACAAACGACAATTAGCTCTTAGCCAAATAAATAAGCTATTTAGTATTAAGATATCCAGGGCAAATACTTCAAAATGGCTTTTGGAAATAATAGATATTTGTAATGAAGTCATTCGAATTTGAAAACTTTAGATTTAGAAACAAATTCAATAACAGAGTTGATCATAATAAGTTTTCTCATTTCAAAAGTGGTTGCATGTATTAGTCAACGGTGGGAATTATCTTTGGAAAATATAAAATTCCCACTCTTGAGGAATTCAGAGTTTTCATTGAAAGAGAAGCTCGTGGTCTGAATGAGTTAAAATTTGTAAAACCTGACATTAAGAAAGGTAATGTTAAACCATTAAATTCATTTAACAAATCAAATGTAAATACTACTGTTGTCAAGTGTAACCAAGTAAAATCAGGGTAAAAACAGATGTGGTTAAAAGTAACAATTGCATTCATGTTGTCAAAGTCTTGCCTTATTCAAATGTCCAACTTTTAATTCTATGAATGTAAATGAAAGATGGCAAGTGGTATAGAACAATAATTTATGTACCAATTGTTTGAGGAGTAACACGGCTTGACACATGTAGAATAGGATTCTCTTGCAAAAACTGTTCTGAACGACACCATACATTATTACACAGAAATTCAGCCAGTCCTTCAGCAGATACTCAAGTAAATTCTGTTGTGACAGTGTCTAACAATTGCGCACAATTGGCAAAAGGTCACGTATTGTTGTCCACAGTATTAATAAATGTTAAATCTAAACATGGTCAACAAATAACTTGCCGTGCTTTGATAGACAATGCTTCTCAAAATTCTTTGATTTCCAAGCAATGTGCTGATCGCTTAAAATTGCCATTAAAACACACCAATCATAAATTAGTAGGTGTAATGAAACATTTGCTGAACTTCATTATATTCGATAAATTTGGAATTTTCTTTTTGTATTTCTCTGATAAATTTCAAGTAAAAGCTTTGTTAGTCTCAAAAGTCACTTCAGCTATGCCAAACTTCTCAATAAATATCATGAGTGGCCTCATATCAAAGATCTAACTCTTGCTGATCCAACGTTTTATATTGAAAATGAAATAGACATTCTTCTAGATGTTGATGTTTTTATGACATTTATTTCAGGGACTCCTATAATGGGACCCAAAGGTACACCATCAGCATTGCCAACCAAATAAGAACATTTAATGTCAGGTACCATATATACACAATCTAATCAAAATTCCTCCCTAATCTGTCACACTCTTTTAAACATAGACCATTCTTTGAAACAATTTGGGAACTTGAATCTGTTCCTAAAGGCATTCCGTCAAAGGATGAGGATGAGCTATGTGATCTATATTCGTAAATTCTCATATTCGTAATGCAGATGGTAGATATATTATAAAATGCCATTAGAGATGATTCAGTCTTGGAGATAGTAAAGAGGGTGCATTAAATTCTATTCTCTTGAAAGAAAACTTACTCTAATAATCATTTAAAGGAACAATACACAGAATATATGGAGGAATACCAAACCTTGGTCACATGACTCTCTCGCATCAGATGTAAAATCTCACATTGTTCTTACCACATCATGGTGTGATTAATGATAATAGTTCCACAACCAAGTTAAGAATGGTGTTTGACGCTCATTCAAAAGTAAAATGGAAATTCTTCTGACTGGTAAAAATTACAGTCAGACATTTTTCTAACTCTACTTAAATTCAGATTCTTCCCAATTGCATTTTTGCTGACATTGCAAAAATGTTATAGACAGATATTAATATCACAAGATGATGTATGCTTTCAAAAATATTTGGAGGAAGTCTCCAGAGGAACCATTAGGGATTTTCAAATTAAATACAGTTACCTATGTACATCTTGTGCCCCATTTCTTGCCATCCGAACCTTGAAACATTATGTGAGGATGAAAACATCGTTTTCACAGGCAGCTAAGCTCGCAAAAGATCATTTCTATGTTGACGATTTGTTAGCCGGTGCTGACTCATTGACTCGGCTAGGAAAATTGTTCACGAACTGCAAAATTTAATGTCAGCCGGTGGATTTGAGCTACGGAAATGGTCGTGCACTCATCCAGAAGTCTTGTCAGACTTGCCAAACAGTCTAAAGACAAATATTTCCTCACATTCATTTGATGATGAGTCCACCCAGAAAATGCTTGGCCTATTCTGGGATTTAAACGAGGATTCATTTAAAGGGAGAGCAGTCTTATCAGACCAGGATCCACAAAGAGCCAGATGCTATCAATCATCGCACGCATCTTTGATCCTCTGGGGTTTGTCTCTCCCTCATATAAAATTAAAGATTATTCTTAAAGACTGTGGAAGGCTTGACTAGATGATGAGATATCATCAGACATTCTTAATAGATGGAATTGGTGTCAAGCACAAATTTCATGCCTCAAACAAATAAAAGTTCCCAGGTATGTTGAAACACTAAATGCCAAATACTGCGAAATTCACGGGTTCTGTGACGCCTCCTCAAGGCATATTCAGCCGTAATATACTTATGTGTTGTTTCTATATTCGCCACACTTATTCTTAATGGCTTCAAAAACTCGCGTGGCACCTGTACAAACAATATCATTGCCTAAATTGGAGCTTTGTGGTGCTCTACTTCTGGCTGAACTTCTAGATACATTTAAGAGATCTCTCAACATCACTCACGATACATATTTATGGTGTGACTCAACAATTACACTAAATGGATAAAATCCACTGTAAAGGAAATCAATTTGTGTAACACAGAGTTGGGAAAATTCACAAGCTAATCTCAAAAGAATCTTGACATCACATTCCGGGAAAAATAAACCCGGCAGATTGGGCAACAAGATGTTTCTACCAGAAACAACTTTTGAAAATTCAGAGTGGGTAGCTGTCAAATGGCTTCATGATTTCATCCTTCTTCCAATTCATTTATTTTTTTCTCTGAACAGCCTGTTCCACTTTTCCTATTGATCAGTCTGAATCATTAAGTGACTCTGTTGTTCTTTCAGCTGGTGTTGATTCTCTTAGTTTTTGGATAAGTTTTCCTGATACATGAGAGTAGTTAGGACTGTTGCATTGATATTCAGATTCTACCATAATTCCAAATCAGTGTCCAAAGTTACTGGCCTTTATACACACATAAATTAGAAACATCAATCAAAAAGGTAGTCAAATTGTTCCAAATGTAGAATACCATACAGAACTTAATCTCTTGAAATGTATAACAAGACTCTTCCCAAATCTAGCAAACTTCAGTCTTTGAATGTATTCCTTGACTCTGAGGGAATTCTTCGTGTGGGAGGACGTCTTCGTCTCCAACAAACTCTTAAATTTGAACAAAAACATCCTATGCTCATACCAAAAAATCATCATTTTACCAATTTAATCATTAGACATTTTCATAGGGTCAATTTCCATGCTAGGCAGGAACTAGTTTTATCCTCATTTGTCAGCAGTTTGAATACCTAATGTAAATCAGCTGTCAGGAAGAACTACGCAACTGCATAGATTGTTTTAAACTTGTGGCGAACCTGTCTCTCAAATGATGGGTGATTTACCCATCGAACGAATCACCCCTTGTCGTGCTTTTGAAAAAGTAGCATTGACTTTGCTGGACCTTTCACGACAAAGTGCCAACATACTCGCGAAGGCCAGCAACTTCAAATCTTACATCTGCTCTTCATCTGCATGTGTACTAAAGCGTGTACTTGAACTCGTATTTTCGCTATCAGCAGCAGCATTTCTGTCAGCACTGCGTCGATTTGTGCCACGCCGTGGCTATCCATCAGACATTTATTCTGACAACGGTAAAAATTTCGTTGGTGCTTCAGCTTACTTGAAGGACTTGTTTCAATTATTTCACAACTCTAATGTCCAGGACTATTCGTCAAGCAAAAACATTCAGTGCACTTCATCCTCCACATGCACCGAATTTCGGAGGTGTGTGGGAGGCTTTAGTCAAACTCACAAAGCATCATTTGCTCAAAACCTTAAGGCGGTTGTGCTGAAAATTTGAAGAGTTAGCTACAATCTTATGACAAATCGTGGCGTGCATAAACTCACGTCCTCTGTGTCCCCTCTCATCAGACCTAAGGATATCCAGGTGCTAACACTCGGACACTTTCTTATCGGGTGCCCTTGCTGAACTCCCTGATCTCAAGTCTGACTAACCAATCTTTAGCATTCATTCTCTAGGTGGTCTCTTCTGATGAAGTTGAAAAGGATGTTCTGGTCTCGCTGGCAGCTCTCCTACTCAACACCTTGCAGTCCCGAACCAAATAGATGCAGGGCCAGAAAGACCTCGGTAGGTTCCTCGTCCAAATCAAGAATCCAGCCTCTTCAGACCAGGTGGACTCCCGGACGGAGTGGCCACACATCCTGGAGCTCGGAATATGCCCGTGTCGTCACTATCCTGACCTCAAGTGGAGTCATGACAAGACCAGTCTCTCAAGTTACAGTCTTGCCCCTACCACCATCGACTACATCTTCCCGCCACCGGAGGATGTTAAGAACAGTTGACTCCTTTCGCCGTCCAGAGATGGCGCCACGAACTGAACATTTTTTTATTCTGGAAGTATGTACGATTGGCGGGAAAATGACATTCTATTCGGATTCTGTTGTAATGGACGCGTCGCTGTTCTTGTGATTATGTGTTGTGAAATGATTTTTTTTGTCTACATGTAACGGTATGTGTGTGTGTGTGAAGAAAATATATACATGAAAAGTTTACTTGTCACCTTATTTGTGTTACTCAATAATAATCTTAATTTATATTTATTTCATCAAGCTTTATAAGATATATACTTCCACACTGTTTAGACGCCCAGCATGGGAAATAGCGGTAAGTCGAAATCCTTTCGTTATACAATTCACATGATTGCATTCTAAATCAGATTCAGTTTTAAAGTCATTATTCTTAATATTCAGTTTTGAAAGTCGAAACACATTATTCATTCTAAGTCACTAATATATATTCATTATTCATTCTAATCACTATATATAAATATATACTCTCAGTTCTTTTAACCTTTATATATGTTCTAAGCGTTATTTAACATGTCACCCGCTACCTTATTTGGTCACTTTATTGCTGTTTTAATACCTTATAATTATTGATTAGCTGGTGAATTGAAACTACATCTGAATTTAAATTCGTAATGATAGCAAAAAAAAAAAAAAAAAAAAAACGTCGATTTTTTAAAACATAGATTATTCTATTTAAACCAGTAATTTCGAAATGATCATAGAAATTTTATACTGAACATTAGTGAAATGAAAGAAATACTTTGTTCCAGCAAAAAATTCTCTTTAGACATGAATCTGGGTTTATAGGTGATCCTAGAAAATCGTATGAGAAAAGGCTGTAATTAATTCGTTCTTGCTGCCACATAGAATGCTGTCGCCTAAAAATAGATATTGTTTAACAGATGAAAAATTGTTCATAGATTTCTAACTTGAAATGTATTACTGTTAAATTTATCAAATAAATAAATAAAATAAAATAACAAACTTTATAAAGACAAGATTATAATCAGATTCATTAAGTATGGTATTATTTTGTCAGCAGATTGATTCCCGATATAGAACTCGAAAATTTAGTTATTATTTTAGTTTTCTGTATTGCGGATTACAGTAATGAAACAAATTGATAAATCCAATTAATTTTCACAATAGCGCAAAAAACAAATTATGCATTTTATAATTGAGAGAAAATAAGCATGAATTTTGTGTTATTTTCTTTTTAACGTAACGTAATACAAATTAGACGTATACAAATAATTTAACGTAAAACAAATCAGATATATGTGAAGAGTTTCTTAATCAGATAAAACTCATCTATTTTTATTCAACAGTGCATCAGTTTATGACGCTACAAGAAAGAATTTTTGAAAATACTCGCTAATATTTCTTAGAAGCATCTACAAAATCTGAGTAAGATTTTTATAATGTGGAAAAGTGCTCCATATGTGCCACTCATGCTAGGTTTGTTCTGTCCACTCTGAAACATTTATAACGATTTCTTAGATTTTGATTCTTGGCAAATATTTATCTTTTAGATTCTAATGTAACTTACTTAGTATAAGATCTTATAGAAATACAGATATTTACTTGATAAAAAGCGCTCATAAAATTATAATGATAAAAATGACTTATTACGTTGAATATATGATAGTTTATAAATGCTTTGGAAATATATGAGAATACAGCTTAATTTTTTTCTAGTGATGGTATGTATAAAAGTCTTTAGTGAGTATATATTGCTGCAAGTATTTGTTTCCAATCATTTTTTATATGCTTTGTTAAAGTTATTTCAATGCAGCGTTAGTACATTTACGGTTGACGAATTCGCGAGCCTTTTTGTATAATAAGCGGATACAAAGCTAGTTATTTATTTGTATGATTGATATTTATATACGTTGATAAAATATTAATAACTTATCAAATTAATATTGAACATTTAAACTAAAATTTCTTAAGTAAGTTTTGATATTTCAAAAGTCAAACCATTTGTTTTAGTTCGGTTTTAAATTTTAATAAATTAAGGTTGAATTTCGTCAAGTGTTCTTGGAAATTATCAATTTATTTGTAAAAGTATTTCTATGAAATGAAATTTTCTCCTTAATATTTCTTTTATAGTAGCATTTTATTTCCTGATTTGCTATCCTGTCTTTGTAATAGAAATATAATAAATATGTTCGTTGTATGTTGACGAAAGATTAGTTTTGACTGTGGAAAAAAAAATTAAATTATGAAAACCAAAATAAAATACCAATAATTGTTTCAATTGAAAAATTATAAGTGATCCATGCTTTTACATTTGGATATATCTGTAGAAAACATTCAACAGCTGCTCACACAGCTTAATACGCAAATAGACTCGATGTTTGATTTTTACACAAGCTGTGATGAATTATCCATCTCTCTGTCAGCGCAGTTTCTTTTTTTCCTTGGAGAAATTAATTCCTTCTTGGAGACGTATTTCGATTAAAAATATTAGTATATGCGTTTATATATAGAGTAGACTATCGATAATTCAAACCTTCGATAGTACGAACCTTTTGCTAAATAGAAATATATGCTCAGTCCCCAGAAAAATTCTTGATATTTTCCACTAAACAATACGTTTTGGTGAACTCAATATTTCGAAATAAATCTGTGGCTATCCAGACTACAACACTCGATAATTTGAAGTTATTCTAGAAAACTCTCGACAATTCGAACACTCACTATCATGTAGTAAACAAGTTGAAGTTTATATGTTTTGTATTGAATTGTCTCAGCTTGTTTTCCCTGTAACTAAGCCTCTTTCATGAACATATGTCTGCTATCCGTTCTTTGAGTTTCCCAGTTCCTCAAGCAAAAAGACATACAAAAGTTTCACACGTGGCCTTACTACACATGCGTCCAGAATGGATGGTCCGCTATTGTGAAGATGAGAAGCGTAGGGTTGTATATTCTGCATCAGAGTGACATGACGATTTATGACTCATATGTGTGACTTATGGCATGTAGCACCAAATAGGTCATGGGTAGGATTGGCCCTGCCTTGAAGAACCAATGGTGTTGGGGACAGTGTCTAAGGGAACCAACAACAGATTAAACAGATTTCTAAACATAACAGATTTTTTCGCAAAAAAGATTAATTGTGTAGAATATGTTTTCTTTTACTAATCGTTCTTAATGCGTATATGTATTCATTTAATACAGAAATTTTAACTTATGTATAATATTTATACTGTATAATATGTACTTTTTAAAAATACTTTAAGATAATTTTATATATAAGTGCAATCGTTATTTTATTACATAGTTTCTAACTTAAATGTGTTAGAAAAAATTTCTCTTCCTGTATTTTGAGAGTTTTTTTTCTACCCTCTTGATAGTTGGAACTCCTGATAATACGAAATTTTTCATTGATCCCTCCAACTTCAAATAATCTAGAGTCGATTGTATATATATATCTATTGTGTATATATATTATATATATATTATATATATATATATATACTAGTGACCGCCACGCCTTGCTGTGGCTTTGTTTTAATACGTTAGTTCAATATTATTCTAAGCTATTCAATGCAGCAAATTAATCTTTGTTTATAATTTGGAGGGTTGAAATAAAGTATAAACAACACATTATTTTAATTTTGCATTTCATTCATCTCCTATTTGAGTGTAGTATAATGCATGAATTACTAACGAAGTCGTTAAGTAACACATATGAAGATTAATTTTATAAATGTTTGAATAACGTTGATTCTTTGCAATTTTTAAATTATTTTATTATTTTAAAGTATAACAAATAATAATTTTATACAACTAATCGCTAATCGGTGCACAATATTTTTCGGTAACCCGTATTTTGCTAACTCAAATAGATTCAACGGTTTCCGCACACGTGAGCATGTAACATCTAGTTGCCCATTCGAGAAACATGGATTTTCTAAGTCCAAGTATCAAATGAATATTGTTCGGTTTCAGATTCATTTATGGTCATCACGAAAGCCAAACGAATCGGAATTGAAGCCTTTTGAATGGTATTAGAGATTCTGACGGTATCAGTGGAATACGTGGCAACAAATTCCGTAGTAGCAGAACCGAATTTTCGTTCAAACTTTACAGTCAAAATGTTTGCTTCAAGAAGTTCCCGGTATAATTTTTGATGATCAAACGTGCACCGTTGCATTATCTAGGGGAATTTAAGTTACGCAGATAAAACCAGGGAACCAACCGAAGATTATGTGGTGACATTCCTGATATATCTAGAGAATTCAAAAACTGGTTGAAAATTTACGGTTTTGTTTCATCAACAATAGTGTCGATTGGTTTAAAAAACGTTTGGATCAACTGGCAACAACCCTGTGTCTGAAAGTTTATTTCATCACAATATCAATTTTTTCTGATTAAGTAACAGGATTACAGAGGCAATAATTATCAGATAATTATACAGTATATCCGGAAAGACACTCTCAATCAGTTCCTTTTTGCCTAAAGAATATGCAGAAATCGTCTGGTATTTCATGCATTATGTATTGGATGAAGTTCTGTTCACCGTTTCTATATTCAGTAGTTGGTTAGGAAATATTTGCTCAGATTGATCATCTTGCAAATGTACTCGCATGTTTATGGTCAGTCGAAGTGTTTCCACGTTTCGCCATAAAACGATTGTTTTAAACAGGCGTTAATCTCGTAAAAAAATAGAGCGTGGAATGGCTGTTAATGTCTGTCGAAATCACCAGACAGTAATACAACAGCAACACCGAATATTCTCTCGTTGCATTTAAATCTTGCAAAGCTCTATGCAATGCTTTGAGTGAATGTTTATGGTCATGGTACACTTATCCCTGATCATGATTGAATTCATTTGCAATACTTGTAGCCAATCCACTCTTTTTTTCAATGGTACGCATTGCATCTTGTATTTTATGAATGTCCAATGGCAGCTGAATGCGGAATGTGCAGTCCCCCCCATCTGACAAAGTAACAACAATGCCCAAAGATGCAATTCCTGTTGCAATCATATTTTCGCACGACTGCACTTGAAAGTGTAGTTGCTATAGGGAATGAAAATCCAGAGGTGGAACTCGAACGCAAAGAAAATTGATCTGATTCCAGCAATATCCAGAAAATTTACGGAAGCTTTTGAAATCTGTATCCAGATTCTCATTCCCACCCGAGAAGTAATCGGTACCCACTTTCGACACCCCTTCTCCTGTAAGTTCAGTCCTGAAGGGGATATTACGGTTGACCGGCATTATCCGGCAAAGTTACGGCCGTTTCTAAAATCCGATTTCAGATTATTCTTGTTTCCCATTGAGGAAAACACCAGGAAAGCATTTATCTCTCCTCAAGAAATTTAAAGCAAGCCCCTTCCACAGTTTGCGTAAAATACTTTCGTCTGGCATTATTTGACGTAGTTATAGATTATCTTGAATTGGATTGAGAATATTCGGATCGGCAGTTCTGAAATACTATCAAGACCCACTTTTTGTGTCTGTAAGTCGGAAGTTAGGCTGGTACTGCTGTCCAAGAATATTCCAGATCCCCCGGCATTATCTGGCAAAAATACAGAAATTTCTATATTTCGATTTCAGACTTGCTTAAACCGTCTCAAATTACACCAAGAATACACTTTTCCCGCTCCAAGACATTAAAGTGAGCTCCTGCCACGGTTTGCGTAAAAGACGGCCATCTGAATTATCCGGCAAAGTTACTATTATTTCTCAGATTGAATATCAGATTCGGATTATCTGTTTTGAATACACCAGGACCAAGTTTTTACAATCCAAGGCTTTTAAGTTAAGCCCTGCTACGGTGTGTCTAAAGTACGGTCGACAGGCATTATCCCGCAAAGTTATTGAAATTCCTAAAATTCAATTTCAGATTATAATTTCACACTCCGAAATGCACGCGGAGCTGACTTTTGACGCTCCAGCGCGAGCAAGTTCAGTAGCTAGAGAGAAATGAAATCCGGACGCGGGGACCTGAATCATATGCCTTTTTTTAATTCAGACAATATCCGGCAAGGTTAGTGGAGTTTCTGTAATATGAATTCAGATTATCATTTCCCGCCCCTAGATACAACTTGAGATTACTTTTGTGCCCCTGAGCTGGCAAGTTCAGTACCTGGAAGGGGCATTAGGGTAGTCCCGCATTATCTGGAAAAGTACAGGAATTTCTAAAATTCGATTTCAAACTCGTTTACCATCCCGAATTACAACTGAAACGCACTTTTCCCGCACCAAGACATACAGGGTAATCTCTTGCCACGGTTTGCGTAATAAATGGTCGTCCTGAATTATCCGCAAAGTTACAGATACTTCTCAGATTGGATATCAGTTTCAGATAATCCATTTTGAAGTACGCCAGGGTCTGAGTTTTCACGATTCAAGGCTTTTATGGTGTGTCTAAAATACGGTCGGCCAGCTTTATCCAGCAAAATTACGGTTATTTTTGGAAACTGACTCGAAAATCGGATTCCACACTCCGAAATACGCCAGGCACCTAATTTTCGTGCATTTTGGTTTGCAATAGCTGCTTCCACAGACAGATGAGCATTGCCAGATTTTGCGAATATTCCCGTAAGGGAATATTCGCAAAATCTGGCAACATGTTTTCCGGATTCTTCACATTTCCGGCAATAAAAAAATTATGGCGTCATTTATTGAAATAAAAA